>JANIJG010010216.1:0-23540 GCA_024611175.1 Megaceryle torquata
TGTCTGTAAGTATGTAAAGGGTGAGTGTCAGGAGGATGGAGCCAGGCTCTGCTCAGTGATGTCCAGTGATAGGACGCAGGGCAACGGGTGCAAGCTGGACCAGAGGAGGTTCCATGTAAATGTAAGGAGAAACCTCTTCAGGGTGAGGGTGACAGAACAGGAACGGGCTGCCCGGGGAGGTTGTGGAGTCTCCTTCTCTGGAGACTTTCAAAACCCACCTGGATCTGTTCCTGTGTGACCTGATCTAGATGACCCTGCTCTGGCAGAGGGGTTGGACTCGATGATCTTTTGAGGTCCCTTCCAGACCCAAACATTCTGTGATTCTAGAGATCAAACCATCTCTGTTTAATTATGGAAAGAGATATGGGGACACTGTCAGTGCCACTTTACTTAAGTAGTTTTTACAGTGGTGTAAATCTATGAGCTTGAACATAGGAGCTTCTTTATTTAAAGCAACAGGAGTTGAAAGACCCAGAACGGTACAGAAAGTGCAGTCCTGTGGCTCAGCTCAGCTCCAGGCTAATTACTGAAAAAATAAGCAAACACACCTGGGAAAGCAAGATGACAGGGCCTGGAAAGTTTTGCAGGGACTTAACAGTACCCAGAGTTCACTCAGAGCAGAACTTGCTACGGTAATTGTGCTCCTCTGTGGTGGCAAAGAAAAGCTGCTGCAGAGCAGCCACCCGAGTAATCACCTCCTTCAGAGCTGGAAACACCACGCTGAGGAGTCGGAGAAGTGCAGGTGCCTGGAAACACTCTGAAAACATGATATCCCTCTGGAAAACTGCAAGTATTACTCTCGTCTGAACAATTATTCACTCAAAAATACTAAGGAGTGGCAGCAATGGATACTCTAAGGCCTAGAAATGTAGAAGTTTTTGCAGCGTTTCATGACAGAGTCCCTTCTTTCTGTGCCTGTTCCCCCCTCCCATTCACCAGTTCTGTGTGTGTCTGTTCCTTGAAGAAAGAAAATCACCCTGATTTAGCTCCCTGTGTTCCTGCATGGGATGGGTGGACCGTAACATACTTATGTGACCTGCTAGACCCCTCGAGGAGGCACCTTTTGGGGTAAGTATCTCAGGTTTGATCTCAATGTCTTGTCTCAGAGAGGGAGAGAATTGTGATTTACATCCCTGGGCTGGAAAGAGACTTATGGGGGGGTGCCTTGACTGGAAGGCTTTTCTGGAGCAGGAGGACCTGCAGGATCACACACTTCCCAGACACAGCAGGGCTGGCCATAGTGTGGAGTCAGGGGCCATGATGCTGCAGCTCTATGTTGGGAAACAAGATAGCCCTGCAGGACATCAGGTACCTGTCACATAGAAAGGTCCAAAGGCTACTGTGCTATGGGGTGGATTTTTTTTTTTTCCTCTGTGAGCTTCTGATGAGTTTCTAGGCTGTTCTCTCCAGTTGTTTTCCAAAGTGGTGGGAATTACCAGTTGGATCTGGTCTATCAGAAGCCATCTCTTACCTTCCTCATTTTCCCATCTGTAAAACATGGTTGTAACCGGGGCCACTGTAAAGATTGACTAGATAGGTCCATATCCTGAACTCATTTCTCCCAGTGACTTCAGTGGGATGCCCAGCCCAGAACAATGGCAGGATACACGACCCTAAACATTTCTGCAGTGTTTTCAAAGATGAAAAGCAGTGACTTTTATACCTATGTCAGTGTAGGGGCAGGGAAATGTTTCATGATGTTTATAGCAGACATCACGGACATTACACATGAAAACATGGGAAATGGTGCACTTTTCTTGCAGGGAGATAATATTTAATAGATGGCAATGAGGAAATAAAAGCATTTGTACACTACAGCCTACCTTGCAGAGGGGTATGTTTGCTGGAGTAATGTGGCCACGGCCACAGATGTTTCCTCCTGAGCCAGAATTGCTGCATGGAGCTGTTCCTTCTGAGGAACCGGAATGAGAGAAATCCCAGCACATGCTTTTCCTCTACCTCCTCACCCCGTGCTGCAGTTGTGGAGTTAAAATGCAGCCCCAGTGCTTGATTTTTTTCAATGGAAATATTGCCCTAAATACATTTGTTTCTCTCTCTGGAGTGGTAGAAGATGATGAAGTTCCCTAAAAACATTTGTTTCTCCCTCTGGAGCAGTGGAAAATGATGAAGTGGAAAAAAAAAAAACAAACAAAAAAAATCCAACCAAAAACCAAGGCCCGACTTGAAGACAGTACTTCACCATCTCTCTTCTGAGATATTTTATTGGTCTCCAAAGATAATGGGCTAAAGCCTCTGTCCTTAATGTCTGCTTTCTGGGAGGAGACAGGGACTGATGTGACTGGAGATGCTGGAGGGCTGGACGAAGCCCTGGCTGTGGGACCCAGAAGAGGCTTTACTGCCTTCCCACCCTGATGGTGAGACTTGGGGGTTTAATTTTTTTTTTCCTTTTTCTCTCCATAGAAACAAACACTCTCTGACTCTTGTCACTCAGCGAAGACTACACAGCAGTGTGACTTGTTTACTCGCCGTTGTCTTTGGTGGATTGAAGCTGTGTGGCCTTGTCCGTGTTCCAGGAAATGCATGGATGTAGCGGGCTGAAGGAAAACCCTAATGATTGTATAGTTTTCAGCACCAAGTGGCAGTTAGCCACCTCGCTTTTATTGTTAGCAGATTACCATGTTGCCTCACTGCTCTGTGCCACACACCACGCTGTGACTAACATCATTCAACAAAAGAAAATCCCCCTCCAAAGTGACCACGTTCTTGAGCCGAATGGATCTGGTAGGTAGAGGCTCCACTCACCCGATTGAGTTTTCTCTCCATGTCTCTTCCCCTGAGCAGAGATTGGAAGAGGGGCAGAGTTGCCCTGGGAAGGTCGTGTCACACCTAGGGTGGTCGCTGCTGGATCACACGCTGTCCCAGTTGCCACAGGAGAGCGGTGGAGCTGGGTTTGCTCAAGCTGACCAGTCTCTGGAGCTGCTCAGCATCTTTCCCCACCAAAGCCTCAAAAAGAGGGGCCTGCAATAACAACATCCCAACTTGTTTGTGCCATGAAAGGAGCTGGAAAGAATGTACCAAACCACATGACAAGCGAGGACATCGGGCTGCACAGAGAATAGAAAGGCCTCATTTTTAATTACTTCTGAACAAAGTTGGCTCAGTAAAGTATTTCCCATTGTACTGTTGAACTTTTCTTCTCATCGCACAGCAGTGAAACACGGGCTCCTCTGCTGCTGCAAGTGAGCTAAAATGAAGCCTGTGTTAGGGATCGCTTCATTCCCTATTAAAAGCAGACAGCCCATCTATCACCAGCATTTCAGACCTTTCTGCAGCATCCAGGCATTTCTTTGTCACTGGAGATGTTTTTATCATGAGAGTCCTAAGTGACGATGTCCCGCTGTTCTTACAGAAAAAGGGTGGGGGTTAAGTGCTTGAAGAGACCTTCCCCCCATTGCTCCAAGAATGACCGGTCACAAAAGGGCCATTACAGAGAACTGGCTTGAAGCTACTCAGCCTCTGAAGTCCTAAACTGGTGCTGGAACCATAGCAAGAAAGAGGAGATGTAAGGGCTGGTATCCACCTGAGATGAGACACAAACTGTATCTCCATGGACATAGCACGTACGTTGAACTTGGCTAACAGCAGGGCTGCAACTCCAACAGGTACAAAATGAAGAACCATTACTTGAGGAACAATTCTCATCTTTAGAGCCTTTTAATTCAGGCTGTAAATTCTTCAGGACAGGGACTTTATGGTTTGATTGTCAGTAAAATATCTTGCAGAGTCTTGGTGTGGGCCAAAGTAAAACATAAGCAGGCTTCAGTTCCCTGAGTTACATTAGGAGTTCAGAGCCCAAGGTTTCACTAGAATTTATTACATTTCAGAGTTTTGTGGATTTAGAGAAAAGTCAGAAGCGACTCATGGATAACCGATGTCTTCCTGAGCATGCAGAGAGACTGAAACAATAGATCTAAGAGATGCAGGCTGCCCCATTCACTTTTTTCTTTAAAATCTGTTGTTTCCTCAAGTAGGAACTCGGTCAGCCCACAAGAAAAAGTCCACATCATACAGCTAAAGACACCAGAAGACCATGGAGGCATCTGCCTTGGGCAGACTTGCATTATTTAATTAAATAGCAATTTAGCATCTCGCATTGAAATGTCTTTCAGCTAAAGATGAGCCACTTCCCAAGCAGCAGGAAGGGCCCGTCCTTGTTACTGCTTCTTCCCTTGCTGTCCAAGACAGAAATCACCTTGACTTCAGAGGATGAAGGCTCCAAGTCCAGCTGTGCTGGTACTTGCTGCATTCAAAAAGCAGGAGCTACACCCTCCTCCTCACAGGTAAGCTCACAGAACAGCTTTCCTGCACATCACGCTGTTTGTTTTGTTTTTCCAGGATATAAATACTCAAGTTCTTATTTTCCCTGTGGGAATCCTACAGCAACTTCCAGGTGATTTCTAAGGGCTGCTATTGCATCTTCATGTGACCCCTTACTACAAAACCTCTGTATAAGTTCTGAACCCTGGTGAGCCTTCTGCAGCTTCAGGCTCTCTGCTCAACAGCTGCCTGTACCAATTCCCTCCCTGCACAGTGTCGCTCTTGAAGCAGAGATGACAGAAATGAACTTGTACCTGCACTTCAGCTGCTACTGAAGCTGCTGGTGCAAGTGATTTTGCAAGAGGCTGCCAAACTTAGACCTGGAGCAGCTGCTACTCTGAATTAAAAACACTTTTTAATGACTTTAAGATGGCAAAGCCCAAAACACCTTGTTGTTTATTAATAACCTGGATCAAAAACTGACAAACTTAAGTTGCAAATACAATCAAAGCATCGACATCATTATTCCAGTCTGTTCAAAATACTAATGAATGGCAGATTTGCTTAAGGTTACAGTAATTATTTTTATTCTCTGACCCTAGCTCCACTTCTCTACCTCTCTGTCTATTATCTCCTCCAGAGTGTAGTTTGGACTGTTAATGATCTGTTGGGAAAGTAACAAAATATTAAGTCCTGTGAAAGGTGGCCCCACAATACCAGAAAGTGAGGGGCTGGAAGAGTCCTGCAGAGCTCTGTCCCGGCCCTGGCCGCAGCCCTAGAGCAGCTCACCCTGTGAGTTATGCACAAAGCCACCACTGCAAGAAGACAAACATCTTGCCATGTGTGCCTGAACAAAGCTGGCCACTGACTGCACGCAGCGTTGAGAGCAAAGCTTATCTCCTCACTTTCAGTGCATATACATTTACGTGTTTAGATGTTAAGAAAGGAAATAAGGTAGAGGATGAAATTCTGACAAATTTGACCACAGAAGGCTGGTTCAATCTGTAATGCAACAGGGGAAGCTTGAGATGGTGGAAGTTTTCACTAGGAGAGTAACTGCTTTTTAACTTCTAAAGGTCACCTGGGCATCTTCACCAAAGCGAGCAGTACTGTGAGAGTCAAAAAGAACATCAAACGATCATGTTACTTAATTTGCCATCATTTGGAAGTGGAAGGCAGGGATGTGTAATTATTTTTGCTTTTCTTTTCTTTGCTTTCTAAGCTCATGATGGAATGAGTATGTTTTAGTAGTAACATAACCCCTGACTCTTACCCTTGAAGTGCGCAACCGCTGAAAAAGACGCAGAGAGACTCTGCTGTGCTTGTGTTTTAATTCAGACTAAGTGATACTGAAAATATTTTTGAGCTAGAGAAAAAAGAAAAAAAAAAAGGCATTTTAGAGCATGGCACTGTTTTGTTTTGGTTTTTTTTCCAAGCTTTTCCTTTGCTGACCTTACAAGAAGTTGAAGTAATGCTTTCCTTGAGCTCCTCTGTACAGAGTACACGATAACGATGAGAACTTTTTATTTAATACTGTAAGACATGTCTGACCCTTGAAGCATAATAATGTGCTTAAAATATACTTAACAGTACCCTCCGGCTAAAAAAAGTTTCCAACTCATACATAAAAAAATAATATCCATTTAGATGCTTACTTTGACTATGTGCCCAGCATCAATGGCAAAAGTGCTTCTGTTTAGAAAGGATGGTTCAGCCAAAATTCAACTTGTTTTTCAGGAATAGGAAACCAAAGGGGAAAAAAAAAAAGTAATAAATGCCATACCAAATAAATCATAATTTTCCTTTACACTGTAAATGAATGTTCACATGTACAAATCTCACTGCTCAAGCCAGCACCTGATAGCACTCTTGAGAAGGAAAAGCTGCCAGTGCTGCTCATCTAACCTTCACTGCTGCCTGATGTAGTGTGAGCAGGAAGACCACGCTGGTGGTGACAAAGGTACAGCAGGAACAGGCTTTGCTACCATCTCCAGCAGCTTTTCAAACAACTCCATAACCAGACTGGTCACCCCCACGTTTTGACCAGGGTCTGTTTCCTTTTAATTTCCACTACAGTGATCAACATTAATGTAATTTCACAGTGGCAATGGAATCACACCAAATTAAGAGAGACAAGACAATCAGGAAAAGCATCTCTCTTGGTAATTATCCACATTCATGAAAAAGGCACCAAAGTGTTTTGGGGAAAAGCAGAGGAGAAACAGTTTTCACTGTCCTGTGCCAGTCTGAAATAAGAAATAGGTTTTTCAAAGGGCTGAATTAACAGAACAAAGCTGATAAAGGGGCTACCATCTCTTCCACCTGACATTAATAGCCATTGCTAGAACTCAGTGGCCGAGACAGTGTTTCCACAGCTGTCCTTCAACAGTACAAAAAAGGCAATCTCTCCCCCAGCTATTTTTGTAAAAACTACACTGAAAACTCCCAATTTTTTAGGAAACAGAATTGTAACCTTTAAGACAGATTTGCTGAAGCTGGCTCTTAAGCCTGCAAGTACATATTTGCAGGTACAACCTTTAGATGACAGAAAGTAACGTGGCTGCACACAGCTACCAAAGGGCAAGTTTTTGATCCAGACCTAATGAATGTGCCCACCAAAGAGGAATTCAACCCATGACCAGCGAAAAAACAACCCCACAGAGCATGGGGACTTCGTAGATAACCATTAGAGAAGTGTCCGCTCTGTCATCTGTCTCCACAGACACACTTTGCAGGTACAGCTGCAGGAATGAGGCAGGAAAGTTAGGCTGTTAAATGTCCACCTCATTTGTTTGAAAAGCTGCCTTTGCACTTCGTGCAGCCTACAAAAATCAGAGAATACCCCAATATCCTTGAAAACTTAGGTTGGCTTCTCACAGAACAATAAAAACTCGCCTATTTTTTTTCCCCCCCCTCTACTCATACTCATTTCTGATTCATACTGATTTCTGACTATCGATTTCTACTTGCCCTTCGTTTCTCTGATTCTTGGCCAGCTCAACTCGCAAAGTATTACCCCCGAGGCTCAAGCCTTTCAAAGAGGATACAGCACTTTCTGCAGCTGCTTTATCCTTGTAATCGAGAAAAGCCCTGCGCTGTGCTCCTTGCCAATTCAGTCGTAAAGGAGTTGCGTGGAATTCCCTTAAAGCGCATTTCAACTCGCCCACTCTTACGCCAGGAGGTATGTTCCCCACATACACAGTAGTAATTTTGCCAGATCCCTCTAATCTGGGATTTAAAGCCTCACTTTCAACAGAATGTTGCCCTAGTTGAGCTGAGCCCAGCGAAGCCTGAGGTCTTGTATTCTCAGCCGTTGCCTTTTCGTTTAACGCTGCTGGTGTGTTGGCATTTGCTGAGTCTGAATGCTCATCTCGGAGGGTGACATCCTTGCCAGCCTGTGCCTCTCTGTATCGAAGACTTTTTAGGATGGGGATTTTTCCCAGCATCTCAGAGCTGACCTAAAAAGGAGGAAGAGAAGATACAACTGTAAGATTTCTTGCCTTCCAGAAAAAGACGACGACCATTAGGATCCATTTGTGACGTAAAAAGAGAGGAACCTTATTATATCGCTATCATTCAGAGTGCCAGAGTATTCAAAGTGTTACTAATTGCTGGCCTGATTCTGAAGTTGTTCCCTAAATACACACTGCAGGATAAAAATAAACATTAGTTACTCTTTAAGCAAGCAGCACAATGTAGATCCCGCAGGAAAATCAAAACCAAAGTCAGAACTACTTGATTTTGACATTTATTTATCAGCCTGCTTTCAGATTTGCATTCTTATTGTTATCCCTTAATATTTGCTTTGACCGAGGGCCTGCGCTCCTGCTCTGGCAGAATCTTACATGCCTACAATTCATCAGACACTTTCATTCTGCAGACCTCCTTGAGCTCTTTTCCCCAAAACCAGGATATCCCGTAGGCCGGCTCGTACAATGGGGAAGGCTGATGGTGTGAAGCTTGCAGCTGGGGAGCGTGCCTTGTAGTGGGGCTCCTCCGAGTGTGGGCCCAGCTGGAGGCACGTTCTCTGGTTGTGGCACATCACCACAGGCTCCCTCTTGTCATCCGACCTCACACACCACCCGCAGCTACTCATCGGATCCCACATCAGTCTGCTGGGCTGGATCACAGAACAGAAGAGCGCCCAGACTCTGTACTTCAAAACAGTGAACCCTCTCTCCCTTCCATGCATCCCCAGTTCACAAGCAGTTTTTCTGGAAGGGCTCTTCCTCCCGATCCATCTCGGGCATGAGCTGCCCCCGGCTGCACTTGGTGACTGGCAGGAAGCACAGTGGTTCCCTCGCTCATGTGGTCTAGCTCTTGGCTTGCAGACTGCAGCTGGAAGGAGAAATAATTTGTACTTGGCTGCTGGACAAGCAGAACATCCATCAACACAAGATCCAATTCTTAAATTTAGGGAGCAAAACAGAGCCTAGGGAAATGATGCCTGAGCTAGCAGAGACCCAAGCTAGTAGCCCACACAGTGTGAGCAAGCCACTCTAGCAGGGTACTTCACTGGACTAGCACCAACATAGTCTGGCTACAATATGTCTGCAGAGCTCCCAGCTCAGATCTTTCTCACCTCAGAGCCCCTGAATTCCTGGTTCTACAATTACAGCCAGATTGAGTTTGGATCTGGCTGTACCACATGAAGTCTAAAATTTACAGATCTCTAGGGAGAGCAGCCCAGCTCTGAAATGACTCGATTAAAGCTGAAGACAGGGTGTGGGCAACGTTAGGTTTAGGTAACAGGAAAGTCAGTCGAGAGAAGTCTCTTAAATGTTCCTCTTCTGAGAAGCAAACAAGCAAGTTTTACTGCAGGTTGAAACAGAATAAAGATATAATTTACAGAAAGCCTATCCTAGCTCTATCTCGATGGCGTAGCATCTAACAGCAGAATACCACCAGGGCAGAGGCCACCTCCCTTCTTCCACACTGCAGACCCAGAGTCAAGGTGTTTGGGATCAGGTCCTTTAAAACAAGCAAACTCTATGACTGAGAACAATTTCTGCCTGATCTGGCAGCCAGTAGAGAGAGGTGAGGACTTCCTCTGGGGCTCTGGGAGCCTCTGCATTCTGAAAGGTATATGCCATTTTCAGATTTTGAAGAGTTACTGCTCTGTGGATTCTTAGACTGATTTGTTTTTCTCGGCCAAGAATTCAGACCGCTGTGTTTGACAGCAAACTCCCTTTCCCTGGGTGATACAACATCAAACCAATGGCTGAAGCCATCTTACTTTGTTTTTACTGGCCAACAATTAGGAACATTTGTTGTCCTCTGTCAAGTTTCTATCTGAAATGTAAGCTCTATGCTAATTAATCCAAACAGGAAAAACATTTTTTCTGTTCTCATGCAGCTAATCACTCCTGAGCCCAAAGCACAACTTCAACATCTTACCAAGTGTATGTACAGCTCCTTTCACCCCAAAAGTAAAGTCAGGAGTTCCCAAGGCAGGGACTGGGTGTTTAGTTTGAAAGATCAATGCTACCAAGGGCAAATCCTTTACCACTCTGTAGATGAAGGGAATCAAAGAGATGGGCACTTTCAAGGACAAATCAAGGAGAGGATTTAGATAACCCAGGGGCCAACATACTCTCTAAGACTTCAGCTGGCCAGGCTTCAACGTGGCCTCTCCTCTCACTAGAGTGATCAGGAGTTTCTGGCATCTGACTGGAGCTCTTGGAACTACTGTTGCAGGCTTCCTGCAAAGAGGTAGTTCCAACAACTTAGACATGGTCGTATGGGCCATGAACTGTTGTTTTCTATAAAAGCTGAAGCTCTGATCAAACACAACCACAAAGTGAACCTATCACGACCTTAAATTCAGCCCTGTGCAGATAGAACAGTAAGTAGCCTTTACGGTGCCAAAGCAACAAAGGCTTTTGATTTGGCACTTGGATTTTTATTTTTTTTTTGGGGGGGTGGGGGGTTAATAGAAAACATTCTGAAATAAAACTGCATTAGACAAGTTTTGACACTGTCAAGTGACATCCTTCTGCCACAAGAGACACAGAGGATTTACCTTAAGGGCCGTTTTCCCTGGGGTCATGGAGAATCTTCCAGCTGGGCCAAACCTTCCAAATACCCCCTCATCTTTCCCCACTTTTATGACAAGGAAAGGCAGAAACTCAGTTTGGGATTTCAGCATTTCAATTCAACAAACCAATTCACTACCTTTTTTGGGGTGCAAAGGGCGAGAGCCAAAAGGGTGAAGGGGGCAGTGGGTGGCAGAGAGGAAACAGCTTGCTCTGCTCTGTTGCAAAATAGCAAACAAAAGAACTCTGTGGTAGTACAATGTGTTGCTAATTACGAGCATGCAAAAAGTTTCTTTTGTCTTTTGAGCTGTGGAGGATTGCAATGATTTATTTCCATGTGGAGAGAGGCCAAAGATATTCCTCCTCTCTTTCTCTCTTTCAAACAAGCTGCACGTTTCTTGGTGCTGTGCCCAATGGTCCCTCCTCCCCAGCATTGCCTTACTACTTTAGGCTAAGTCAGGACACAGAGACTTGTGTTTTACCTCACATCTGGTTGATTCAGTTACGTGGACCTGGGCAAACCCGGTGGTGGTAGCTTCTTCCCTTGCTCCCCTCATGCCTATAAAGTCAAGGCCAAACCATTTATTGATGTTTGTAAACTTTGTATTGAGTGTTGGGCTTTAGCTAAAGGATTGTCTTTGGCAGTGAAGCCAGCTGAAGAAGTTTCCTATTATCCCTTGACCACCAATTCCCAGGCCAGTTCCCTACTTCAGCCCTCTGGGGTTGGCCAACAGAAGTGCTTGTGGGTCTGCGCTATAAACTTCAGGTTAAAAATAACTCCACCAAAGGCAATTAATCATTTAACAGTCCTGCCTAGTCCCTGCCATAGCTGGGAGAGCCTTGGGGAAAGAGGACAGCAGGGTGGATGAATTCTTCTGGCACACAATTACCAGGCTATGGGAAAAGAGCTGAGAAGGGAAATGTGGCCCCTTTCTGACAGAAACCTGAAGAAAACAGAGGCTTGGATGCCGAGTGCCAACAGAAATCTCCCAACACTTAACCCTGAGCATCCACCCTTATGACACCTGGTTTGGTCCCAAAACAACGTAGTGGCAGATGGACTTCTGCAATGTCTTTGCTGGAACATTGGGGCTCTCATCAACCTCTGTTATTCCAGAACAGTGAACGTAGCCACTTTCAATATTTTGCTGAGGAAAATAAAAGATGTGTTTGTTCTCCGACAGAATGAGTAATGCTGACCCCTGATACAGGGCAGGCCAAGGCAAACACCACTGTGATTTCCCTGGCAGCAGAGGCAGTGTGGTTCTGCTGCAGGGCAGATGAGGGAAGGACAGCTGTAGGTTGGTGAGGTCTGCTATTTAACGCTGCTTCACACAGCTACCCATCCACACACACCAATGGATAGAACAACACGTGGCTCAAGATGGAGACAGATGATGCCACTGCCCTGCCAGGCTACAAACAAGACCAGTGCACCAGATCCACCAGCCCTTCTGAGTATTCAGGCAGAAGGTGTTTGAAAGATTCATCTTTACCCACCCTGAGGGGCCTCTGACCCAACACTGTTCATAAAGGTCTCCAGGACAGAGCCCACTTCTTGTATTGTCTCCTTAATCAGTTGCTTGTTTCAAGGAGCGCTGAGCTCACAAGGGTTTAAACCACAGACAGCCAAGACAGCTCGGACGGGCCAGCACAGTCGAGCGTTCTATCATTCATTTGCACAAAATGTCCAAATATGTGCACACAATCCGAGGGCATACTTCTGGGAGCTGGCAGACCACAAAGTCTGCTAGCGTCCCTCAGGAGAAGCTTATGCAATGCAACCCACATTTGGAATCCATCAGCAAAAAAAATGATTCCACGGACTCTGCAGCGAGGGTCAGATTTGCAAAGGTGTTGAGATGTTTTGCCACACGTGGAAGCATGCCCTGCTCACACGACCCCTCCACAAAGCCCAGAACAAACCAAAATCTTGGCTAAACTAACAGCAATTTTCTTCTGATGGCAACGCTGCATCCCTGATAAAGGTTTTGTCACCTTGGATGTGTGATTAGGTTTTGGGTTGGTTTTTTTTTTTGAGCTCTAAAACATCATTTTACTTTCCAAATATTCCATCACAGTCCTGAATCAATATGTATTTATTATCAGGTAGTTTCCATCTCTGCCACTGTGTACTAAACTCTTTCAACGTTAGACCCAGAGATTCCCCCCAGTTCATTCCATTTCAGGAAAAATGTTTTCCTACTTCTCTAAAATTCTCAGCAAAAGAATGATTTCAAAACCAGAAGGAAATGCTTGCTAGAATATAGTGATTTTTCCACCAACTACTCTCATTTCCCTCTTCATGACCCCAAATATTTTAATTGCTCTGTATAAGTGTCAATTCAAAATAAGCACAGCACAAATAACTACATAATTGTGACAAATATAATAGACAGTGTCACAGATAAAGATCACAGCTACCCATACAAAATGCTAAATGAGAAAGTAAGTTTTTTCATTAATTTAGAGTTCCCAGAAACAATGGGTTAGATTTTAAAGACAGATGAAGCCAAATAATTCTCCACTGGCATCCAAATAACGTTTTCCAGAGTGCTCAGCTCTTAGCAGCTCTTGTTGTCCTCTGAGTGCTCATATTGATTTCTCAAAGCCCTGAACTCGGATGCAAAAGAATTACCATATACACACTCCAGCACTGCCTTTGTATTTAGAAGCGTTCCTGGAGTGCCTACCCCTGATACTAATACTACTTCTTTGGTATTAATAATATCGTAGCTTGTACACTTCCTTGGAAGTCTTTAAATCAGCATTTCTGTGACAAAAATTGCAGCAAGTAATTCACATCTTCCTGTTTGGGGAAAAAAAAAAACTAACTAGCTTGACAGCAATAAATCACTCAGCTGGAAATTCTGCTCTGAGAAGAACTGAAGGACGGCAACTGAGGGCAAGCCATGCCAACTACCCCAAAAAGTGAAGCCATTTACTCAGAGGAGCATCTCTTTACCTCATCCCTGTATCTGACACACTTCTTTCTTCCTACAGAGCACGTAACAAACAGAAGCCCTCCAGGAAAGCACAGCACCTCTTTAAGCACAAAAATCCAGCCTGCAGACAAGCATTTTATTTGCTGCTTAAGTGCCACCTTACCTCTCCTGAGCTGAAAATAGAGTGGATGTATTAACAGCTATTTATCCTAACAGCTCCAGGAGAGCCCATCCTTTATAGCAATGCTCAGATGTAATCCTCTGTTTGCAAACACCTTTAATTTAAGCTCTTAAATCATTGTCTTGGCTTGCTCTAGCCATGTTCCTGAAGGATCAACTGCAATGTATTTTTTTTCCTGCAATGTATTTTACGCATCACAGATCTTAACAATAAAGTTAAGCTACTTTCTGTTGACAAAACATCGTATTTAGAAGTGGGTTATTTATTTACTCAGTATCTCTTGGTTCATTTTGTTTTGCTCTAAGGAACAGGAATGCAGCAGTAAAGCCAGGATTTGAAGGAGAAAAGGATGTAGAGAAAAGGATGTAGAAGCAGCCAGGAAAAGTCAAAGGACAAGCTCTTAAATAGCCCATTTCAAATCCTGCATTTTTAACACCCTGTCGATTAACTAGACCTCCCACCTCCAAGCCCCTCCGTGCAAGAGCTGAACACACAGTTACCACACAACAGAGACACAACATAGACAAGTGGTTCAGCCCTCTGGGAAAGAATTGTAAAAAAAAAAACAATGCTATTTTATTTCTTCTTCATATAGATGTGACACTTTGCTCTTGTCCCAGAATGACAGAAATGTAACAATTATCCCTGCATTGCCTAATACCCTCCAATAGTCTTATTTATCAACACATGTTCAGAAGAACAGCCAAAAGCAGCTTTAGGTGTTAAATCAACATTCAAATATTCAAATAAAGACTCAATCATACAGTGAAAGTCATAAAAAAATTCAGTGAGAGGTGAATTTTTCAGACAACATTGCTAATTCAGAGTTGTGACAGATACTTCCATTAGTTTATGGGGCATTTATTATAATACTGGTCTTGATTTATTTTTTTTTCTCTGAAAAGGAAAGAAAGCAAAGCTAACATCAAATTTGATACATTGCTTAGTACTGACTGACTTTTCACGAGTAGCAAAAGTTTCCAAAAATTCAACAGCCCCTACAAGAGACTGTGTTCCCCAGACTTTTGAAAAATGTCCCTGCTAAAGGGAACCAGACAGAAGGGAAGAAAAAAAAAAAAAAAAAAGTGTTAACAAAGCCATTTATTGAGACTGAGGTCTGACAGTAAGGCAGACAGACTGTAATCAAAAGTATTTTGGCAAGATGGATGAAGAACAAGGAGTAGGCCTTCAAAACAATTACATTAAATAATATAAAAAAAAATTATGATTCAAAAATAATTCAATGGAAAAAATGCAGTAGTACAGACAGAGCTTTTATTTAATTATTTATAACCTCAAATCCTCAACCACAGGCAGGGTAAAATACTCTCCCACCACAGGGGTAAAAATAGCAGTGGCTTGAATTATTTGTTGTAGATACGTTACCTTAACAAATTTAACTCTCTTTGCTGGTTGGCAAGTGGTTAACAAACAACTCTTGATTTCCCTGGAAAGATTCACTGGTAATTCCTCAGCAGTTCCTGCAAGACATGGGTACACTGTTCCTCGTTTCAGTGTTCCTACTGTTACTCAATCATGTGGGATTGCATCTGCTCCCTAACTGGATGATTTTAGGAATGACAATCTAATGACAACAAGTTCTCCCAGCATGAACTTCCAGTAAAACAATTCACTAAATGCTTTTCTGAAACCATTTGTGAATCTGCTGAAATTTCTGACAATCTTGGGGTGGGATGAGCCAAACCCATAACACAATAATGATCAATGAACAAGGATTCGGGATTTAAAGCAGTATGAAGTCACTACTCCTCCACCTGAAAACAAGCTCCAGCCACAAATTCCTTTGAAAGTTAATCCCACACATCCACTACGTACCAGCCACTAGGTCACCCTTTCCTTTCATGATCAGAATAGCAAAGATCCCACCCACTCCACAAAGTTCTCTCTCCACAAAACCAACAGAGCCCAATCAGCACAGAGTAAAACACATAAAGTGGAGAAGTCCCTCAGCTTATACATACTACAAACAGCTACAAGAAGTGACGTATGTCTTAAAAATCCACAAATGATGTTCCCAGTGACTCTAACACTATAATCTCTTTGATACAGCAACCTTAACTTCAGTAATTATATTTCTCCTCCTCACTACTACACCACTTAAAAACCTCTCAACGCAGATGCTGCTGTTTTGTTGCATCTCACAAACATATTTGCTCCTTTTCCAAGTATTTCTAATACAACAAATGGTTATAAGTAAAAATAGGGGACTTATCATGAGAATGCCAGTACCAGTAAGCTACGGTCAGCAGAGGTAACTTGCCTTATGCCACATGATTCCCTGAGGTTTCGGTCGTTTGCAATTAGTCTTGATAGTTCTTGTTGGAGTGAGTATATAATCCACAGTTAAATCATGATCATCGAGAAGCTCTTCTGCTATGTCAACCACCTAGAAGGAACAAGAGATTTGTAAATAGTTAAAAACAAATTCACTAAAATTGTGCAGTATTCCTGATGCCTCGCAACGTATGAAAACCTGTCAGTGACAGTGGAAGCAAAGTAAAGGGCCACACCAACATCATTTCAAGCTTCTTCAGATGTGACACATGGGTCTCATTTGACACTTTATCATGGATATTTTAACCTACCTGACAGTCATGAACAATTGTAATTACTGGTGTATCGTCCTGCACCGCACCCATTGACACCATCATGGCATATTCCATGTCTGCATAACCTTCCCCTTTGCCAATTCGCCAACCTAAAATACATAAAAGTAAGCTGACAGTACAAGCAGAAACAGCAGAGTGGAAAGGTTGGTGACTGTTAGAAGCATGCAATTAAACTAAGCAGTGGGCAACAGATAAACCAAACACAGAGCTGCAACTCAGGAAAAATTCAGATGAGTGTCTTTCCCAGAATGCAACTTGCCTTGTAATCAGCACTGAAATTAAAATAAAACATTAGCTTCAGTGTTTGGAAAAGGATCCCTGGGGCTTCCTATTCAGAATAACCCAGATTTAGTCCAATTTGGTTAACACAGAAGCCTATTTCCCCTTTGTAATTAGAGCCCTCCATTCATGTCAAACACAGGTTAATTTCACATGGGTAGTCTGGGTCACATACAAAAAAGCACGTTAACTTCAGGCAATAGATAAAGTCAGGGAAAATTTGTCACCACCAGCAGGTCTTCAAAACACTAGAAAATGCAAATGTCTGATCCCCAAATAGGTACTGAACCAGCAGTGGTAACACATTGTCTTCCATACACCCTGTGAGAGCAGGGCAGATCCTCTGAACAGGGAGCCCTCTTAAATTATTTAAAATAAAATGAGAAAAATTGGTTGTCTGAATAGTTCTCCTGAAGGCCAAAATACTGGTCCACATGCTCTAAACCAGACCACTGTCTGCCCACTAGTCCTGGCAGCATTGTTGTAAAGCAAGCATTGACTCTTCCTTGTTGGACTGGGATCAGTGACTTGTCACACAGAAGAAACAGAACTCAAGGCAGAATCCAGTTCCAAAGATACGTAGAGTAGTTCTGACATCATGGATCATGATTCACAACCCTCCTCCTGAAAAGTTGAGAAGGCTTCATCTTACCTTCTTCAGAGACAGCCACTGATCCTACAACAACCAAGTCCACTCGTGCTTTCCCATCAAGACCCACAGGCACGCTGTATTCTTTTATACCCTGCAAGAAAAACATAATTTTAGATTTGCAGAGTGCAAGTCTTCCAACCAGTGAGGCAGAAATCCAGAATATCCTGATAAAACCAAGTAACTCCCCATATTTCAAAGTGTTTCTTCCATGTATAGCCAAGCTGTACAAGTCGGCAAAGTTATCCTCTAGGGAATCCTAGAATAGATTTCCTACTACAGTGACAAGAATTTTGGCACACTTCAAGGAGAGCTAAGGCAGGCACCTTTTTAAGCAAGGTTACTTATTTAGGATCAAAACCTCTTATTTTGAAACCTGTCTCTTTCTAAAAATGAGGGCAAATGATACTTCCCACCCTACTACTAACTTAAAGTCCAAGTATGTAAATTCACACCCATGAGGAATATCAGAGCACTACAAATTCTTAAATTAATTCTCACATATAAATCACAAAGTTAATTTAGACACAGCTACAAAGGTGGCTGACTATCAGTAATAATGCTCATTACTCACTTCACAGCAGTGTGGTAAGAATTGTTTGCACAGTGCTCTGTAAATATAAACTGCTAATAGCATTTATTCATTCATTAGTAGGCCTGGTTGGAGGAAAACACAGACACAGGCTGGGAAGATCAGAGAGCAGATAAGAGGCCTAAAGCTGGTCAAGAGAAAGGTTTCTTTCAAAAGTGCTCTGCAACCCTGAAAAGCTTAATTAGTTAATGACTTTAATAGAACTTCCAACAAAGGAAGTTGCTACTAATTACCATCCATTTACAACCCTCAGTTGTATACGGGATTACTGTAGAACTTTACTGCCTTCAGCAAGAGATAAAGAATGAAATAAAACCCACAGAGCCGGCCTATGCATCTTGTACAAGTTAAATGTTCAGATCAAATAAAGCTGTGTATAAACTAACACAGGTTTCTCTGCCGAATGATTTTAGCCGTACAATATGATGTTATAACAGCAGAGGGCAGCAACAGACCACGCTGCAAAAAGAAATCTTAACCCCGTTTCTCACCTCAGCTCCCACAAATGACAAGAGTAACACACTAATGGAACAGTATTTCTGGTAGTCAACTGGTTTTCCAGCTTCTAGTCGGACTATCACAACACAACAAGTCATCTACAAGTTAATTCAGACCTCCCCCATTCTTCATTCTTACTTGAGATGTAGCACATATTCGTAGGATGTCCTTAGTTGCACCTGAAGGTGGAATAATCTTATTGAACAGCCCAGTTCTCAGACGTGGTGTGGGAACCAATAAAGTCTTCCTTGCCTGTGTAACAAAACAAGTTATCATGTTAAAAGGAGGTGGGTCACTGAAGAAATAGATTTACTGTCCCCTAGATCTACATGTGGTCCAGCATCTTGTTTGTTACAGAGCACTTTGCACTGATCGTAGAGTGCTTGGAGATGAATCCCCTCCAGTGAAGCCACTTTCCAGACAAGATTTATTTAAGATATAGATGGCAGACACACCTACTGATCTAAAGTGCATGTCCACAAGTGAACTACAGATATAAGGCAGTGACCATGCACATGAGGTAAGTCTGTCATTCACCTTGTGATAAACGTAAGGCAATTTGAGGCAAGCCTACCTCATGTTTCAGGGAGTAAGGTTACAATGATGGTGAAACAGCTACTGCTCCACAGAAATGCATTAATATCCCCAAACCCCATCTGCACCTTCCTCCCTTGCCAAAAAGACAAAGCCATCCTCGGGTGAGGAACCTTACGAGGCTTAGGACCAATAAAGCTCCCGATGGAGAAACATCAGGCACGGATGATGAGATGCTGCTGAGTGCAGCACTGCTGTCCCACTCCCCTCCTCGGGATGCAGAGGTGCCATTACCTCCAGGGCAGCCAGACGAACACCTTCCAGAGGTTTGTCAGGATCCACTTTAACCTCGTGTGCTCTGTTGAACACATCCAGCTCTTTAATAGAGCAGCAAGCCTGGCGAGACCCCTGCGGGAAGAAAGGAATCAGGAGAGAGGAGAACACATTCACTTACTTCCAGTGTTAGAAAGCGAGCGTTCTTCTGGGGAGCATCAGGGTTTATTTTTACAGTATTGGCAGCTCTGAACTCCTGTAAACCCAGAAGCCTTGTTGCAGCATGGGCAGCACCCTGTTTTCATAAGATATCAACATGTCACCAAAGAGTTCATAGCAGAGATGGGCAACTTACCATCTTTTAGCGTACAGAGAGGCTGATTTCCCCGGATTTTTAAGAGACATACTACTAATTCTGACATGTTCTCTGGGAAACCTTCCTGTACTAACAGATGCTGAGCACTTGACAAGTATCTTACAGACCCCAGAAAAAGAGGGGTTCCAAGTACAGTCACTTTGCCTGACTTCACAGTCATTCACACCTAATTCAGAGTTAGAAAACAATTTCCCTTTTTAGTCAACGAATACAAACAGATTCCAATAATCACAAGCCATAGTCAGAGATGCTTTTAGGTGAAGACTTTCTGGAGAGAGTTCTCTCTTTACAGAGACAACCCTGAACTCAGAAGATTCCCTTCTCAGCTGAGGTGCTTAAGCTTAACAGAACACTAACTCCCCTTGCAATCTCATCTGTGATAACCCCCTGCTTAAGGGTGGGATAAAACCTCAGGCTTCCTCCACCTGCTTCAGCATCTATTTTACCTCAGCACCAAATTAATGTAGCATGTTCCTGCCATTCCCCTGAGCAAAACAGCCAACCTCCTGATGCTGTTCATGGGCTGAAACACTCAACACACATCCCCACAATGCTACTTCAGTCACCATTTCTTCAAGATACGACAGTTATGTGGCTCAACATGTTGAGCTTGGATTTAAAAATGGAGATGGTAAAGCACTGGCCTGAATACCTGAATGTTAAAAGTCTTATTTCTTCCTCCCATCCATCAAACTGTGGACACAATGAAGCCAGAGCAGGAGAAAGGGTTCTCCCGCTACTGCCCACCAACACTTTGGTCACCACTCACACTTCAGCGGTGCACTGTACATTCCCAGGGCTAAGTGCTACAAGATGGGTGACCTCACTTTTCCATCTCAATGAAACCAGGGTGTGAAATCCAGTTCTGAATGCCTGACTTTCCACACCCACAAATGCATTTATCACATCCATAAGGTGTTTGGGGTTTTTTGTTTTGTTTTAATAAAACGCAGCACACACCTGCCACATCAGGTCAGATATGACACCTGCATTTCTTTACTTGATATAATATAAGCGTGTTATTTGCATCCTGGTGTTTCTAGAGCTCTGCCACCCCCCACGGTCACTGTCCTCCCGTTCAGCCCACAGGAACGCGCCGTTCTCAGCTGCCCGAGGGCTGCAGGGACAAGCAGGGCAACTGGGAGGAATCTGCCGGCATGGCCTCAGTCCTTCAGAGCTCGGCGTACCCGAGGCTGGGGGAGAAGAAGAAGGAAGTGGCCCAGACAGCCCCGCAAGCGGGTCGCCGTACCTTGAAGTTGGGGATGCGGCGGTGCACAGGCCGCGGGAAATCGGCCAGGCCGCTCTTCTCCAGGTAGTCCCACACCTTCTCCCGGACGTCCCATTTGGAAGCACCTGGAGGAGGGCAGAGGGGAGAAAGAAGAGGGGAGGAAGGGCGGGCGGGTGCCTCACGGGGGAGCGCTGCGACCGCCGCACCCGAGCCAGCCCCACCATTTCCCGCCCCCTCCCTCAGACCAACGATAGAAGCTCGCGCTCCACGACCCCCTCCCCGCCTCCCGCGTGACGTAGCGCGCCGCGCCTCGCCACCCCGCCCCTCCGCGCCCGCCGCTCACCCGCGCGCAGCCGCACGCCCCCCTCCATGGCGGCGCGACCGGCGGCGGGGGAGAGGAGGAGGAGGAGCCTCCGGCTTAGCCCCGCCCCCCGCTTTCCTCCTACGGCGGCGCCGAGGGGTCGAAAAGCCTCTCAGGCGAAGCAGGGGAGGAAGGATGGGGATGGTGGGTCTGGGGCTGTCCGGGCTGGGAAAAGGCCGCTCTTGGCCGCCCCCCCTGAAGACCGTGTCTCTGACAGAGAGCCTCCTTATGCAGTGTGAAGGCTGTGAGGGAACTGGGGCTTAAGGGAGAAGCCTCTTTCCTCCAGGGGTTGGGCCTGGTTTGAGCAGCCGGGTGGGAGCTGTGTGTGCTGAGGACAAACGTGGAGTCACACAAAATATATCCCTCTGAAGGTCTGGGCTCCATTCTCTGTGTGTCTCTGTTGGCAGGGCATCTGCCAGGCTGTAAAGTAGTGCCCCATGGCAGGGAACTGTCGAGCATCTTCCCACCTGGGCTCAGGGTGAGCCATGTGAGGGGCTGTGCACCCCAAAATCTTCAGCTGAGCCACTTAAGGGGCTGTGCACCCCAAAATATGCAACAGCCTCACCTATTTTTCTGAAGACAATCATGGAAAAAGATGTGCCATACCGTTAACATCATGAGAGTGCCCCTTGAGGTTATAGAAATATCATGGTCTTCTGATCCTGTGCTACAGCTGGGGGGAAACCCCCACACTTTTCGTAGAATGAAACTCCCAAATCAATTCTTTTTCCTTTTAAAATTGGCTGGTCGTGAATAAAGAGATATCCAGCCTTGATGTGGGCTTCCAAGCCTTCTGGCTTTCAGAAAGTACACTTCTCACTTGCATTTAATAGGATAGTAAACTATTTGCACGATTTATTATTTATAGAATTAATGTATTCCACAATTACACCAAGAAGAGGGAGGACATTGAGAATCCCGACATTCCTGAGCAGAGTGGGATGGAAGGGTCATGGGAACAATGAAACGAAGGTTTATTTTCAAGTGTTTCAGGGAAGGAGGGGAAAACAGCTTTTGATTCAGTTTCTAATCTGCTTGACTTGGATGCTACCAATACACGTCCACCGTCAGAGCTGACTGTTGCTCTGCCAACCAAAAAGCGGAACAAATTCGGATGCTCTTCTCTGAATAGTTACAGATGTAGCTGGGCAGATGCAAATGCCTTTTCTCCCTGTGGCTGCTGTTGATTGCCGACCTGTGTTTTTTCGCAGTGTGAATCAAAGGCCAGGACTCCGCTGGGTTCAGGAGTTTTTCCCCCCCTCTGACTATGTGTGGTTTTCAAACTTGGTTTAATATCAACGCATTGGGCTAAATGCTGTGGAGCAGCTGCGGTGAGCCTGAGGCTTCACCTTTCTACCAAAGTCCCTCATAAGCATTCAAAGTACTTAGAGCCCGGGTTCTGCAATGAGGTGCATTTAGGAAGAGCCTTTTCAGTACCTCGGAGTGCTGCTGGAGCCAGTGGGAATCTATCCAGGCATAATAGACCACCCATGTGGAGCTGGGCCTAAATGTTTGAACCTCATTCCTCCACTTCCTACTCATGGAAAACTCCCAGTGACTTTGATATCTCTGCGGGGAGTTCAGGATCGGGCCTTTGGTGAGCAATTTACAACCTCGCTGTAACTCAGCGTTGTGATTTGCACTCCTTCACTGCAAGTGCCGACACTGTCCGGCTGTCACCCAAAATCCCCACGCTGCAGCTTGTGGGACTTGTTTCTACTCCAACACACTCTCTTCTTCTTCTCCTTTGAGGAAGGATAAGTGAGGTAGCAACATTGCCGTTAATTCAGACATTAATGATCAAGGAGGAGGGGGAGGCTGAGATCCTACCAGACCACCTACATCTCCCTCCAACCTCCATGCAAAACACTCAGTAAAGTTGTTCCTTACGTGGATTTGGCTTCCAAAAAAAGAAGGCCCGAGACAGCTTTCTGGAAATCAAGGTATTTTGCCTTTACCAGATGAGGAGTTTACTAATAGGTGGTGTTTCTTCCTCTGGTTCAATTCTCTGCTTTGGTTCTACAGGTCTGAAATCCACTCCAAATTACTTTCCCAGGTTCTTTTCTCTAATGCCTTTAGCGTCAGCTCTAGCAGCTGGATGCAGCTTGGATGGCTGCTGCTGGAAAACCTCTTTTCATTGGGAAGCAAACAGGGCCACCATCAGCCTTATAAATGGAACTGGTCTATTGGAGGTACCCGAGTCACTTCTAATATCCATCTGACCAAACTGAATAAAATACTCCCGTGAAAGAGGTTAAAAAAGGATCCAGGGTTTTCATACAGAAGACAAAATTCATGTGTGAATAAACAATGAATGACTTAACTTTTGTGCTTACAAAATAACCCAGCAAAGGAGGCACATTGGGGCAGGTGGGGCTGGCCCAGGCTGACCTGTCTGAGCCCAGCAACACCATCCGCTGCTGGAAAACAGGTGTGGGGTTTGTGTCAGCCCACAATAGCCAGTAGTGGGTGCCCGCTCCTGGTTGGTCACCAGTACAGATGTGAAACTGGTGAACAAGCAGAAGTCCATGTGAATCGGTGGGTCTTTGCTGGACTGATGCCACTGCACCATTGCCAAAGCATAGCTTTTCCTCTTCTTTTCTCTTTCTTTTCTTTTCTTTTCTTTTCTTTTCTTTTCTTTTCTTTCTTTCTTTCTTTCTTTCTTTCTTTCTTTCTTTCTT
>JANIJG010010217.1:8357-35605 GCA_024611175.1 Megaceryle torquata
AAAACAGGCTGCTAACTTCAGAAAGTGCAGTTAGGTAGAAGTACTGAACTGAAAAGTGAAATCAGTGAACAGAATTAGTTCTGTTCTCACTCAAACCAGGACACTAGTGTATGAGGGAAGGATCATTGCTTTCACACCAGAGAATTTTGCAACTTAATGTTTACAGCAAAGTGACTACCTTCTTCACTGAACGTTTAACCCTGACAGGAGGAGAAGGCAATGAGTTCCAAGCAAGTTAGACACCTGCTGCAATGGGTCACAAAAGGGCGATAACAGCCATTCACTAGGTAGAAAAAGGAAACAACAAATCATGAGCTTCAAAATATTTCTGCCAAAAGGCTCTCAGATGAGTAAATAAAGTTATGTCCTAATTTAAGTCGATTAAGTTGCAGAACAGTGAACTAGTGGAAACTGTAGTCATCTCACTTTAAAATCTTTCACTCCTGCTCATTTCAAAGGGGTCTTTTCTCCAATTACAAATGCAGTGTATTTCCATGTTAAATTCTTTTCATCTTTAGTAACACTTAATACTTGTACAGGATTTGCAAGCCCACGTTATTTATAATTTATTGTGCTAACAAATTACAGTCAACAAAAGAATTTTGTGTTGCTTTTCTTTTTCTTTGACAGATGACTTGTCATTTGAACTTTACTTTACAAACAATAAAAAGGGAAGTTTTATTTAGTCCTTTCAGTTCACCAACAATAATTGTGCCCAACAAACACCAAAGAAGGAATGAGTTTGCAGAATGAATGAAAAAAAAAATTAAAATCAAAAAAGAGAGGAGAGGTGAAAAAAAAGGGGAGAGGAGAGGAGAGGAGAGGAGAGGAGAGGAGAGGAGAGGAGGGAAAGGAAGTTGCAGTAAGTCATAACATTTTTATTTCTTGTGCATTAAATACAAAGAAAACCAGCAGATAATTGCTATTGCAGAATACTCTTCATGGCTTTCATTTTTTCATCAATTTATTTTCTCCTTATCCAAAGTAAAAAAAACCTGTTTCCAAAATTACAAAGAAATTTCAGTTATATCTGCAATAGTGTGTTGGCTTGATATTTGACCCCATGTCGACAGTATTATTAATCACAGAAGAAAGAAACTAACACTGAGGGATTTAAAAATTTAATAAAATTCCTTGGAATTTACATACATTTGATTGATAGAAATTTAACACATCATGGCAGGAGTTACTGATGAAATCTCAAATAGATTTTATTATCACAGGCCCTTTTAGCTGCTGTTCTTGCAGGAAAGGTAAGCAGATTACTGCAGTGAATACAAGAAATATTTGAAAGCTGCTGATCACAAATTCTGCCCTAAACCATATATAAGACAGGCTTACAGAAACCATGTATTTTGCTAGAATTCTGGTTGAACTGTTACTGAGTCTTTTGTTCTGACCACAGTTCCACCCAGCACTATTTACAATGTGTTCTGACACTGTTTCATGACAATAATCAATATTATGACCTCATGCATTAAAATCCAGTATGTATTTTCCTGCAGTTAAAAAAGGTTGTTTTGATCATGAATTCAGGTGCAAAGCACTGGCCAGTTTGTATCAATTCAGCTTGAAATACCTGTGAGCACTGGAAACTGAGGCACAAAGAGTGTGACTCTGCACAATGATCACCGAGAAAATGGGCAAAAAGGATAAAAACCCTTCATCAACTGCTTCCTTAGTCTCCAGTAGTACTTCCCAAAGAATAAAAGCAAGGTAACGGGAAACTTGTCTTTCCCATGCTTGTACAACACATAAAAGGGCACGCATGCCTCAGAGATGCTGTCTCAGTATGAGTAATGAATTCTAAGAAAGACAAAGAAACTGGGGCAGCATGCTCAAGAGTATTTATCTAACATCATGTCCCTCATCTAACAAAATTACTCCCAAAGATGTCTCAGTATATGGCTCAGAAAATGTGCACCAAATGACCTAAAAGGCACTGAAATGCTGAGGAAAATCACAGTTTCTAATGTATTTCATCCATTATGATCAGTATTGAAGTGTTTTAAGAAACTTCATCTTTTCAGGAGGTATTACCCCTATTTTGGATAGTTCCTTTTGTAAATGTAGTAGTGATGCCATCTACAGGTTAAATGGAGATGAACCAAAATACCCCAATATACTACAAGCTTGACATATTAACTTATGCAAACTGAAGGTTTTATTAAACACATATAAATAATAAACAAAATAAAATATATTGAGCTGAATAGAACAAGAAAAAGAGGAACTTTGCTTTTCTGTTCAGACTACATTACTCATACATTTTTCCTCCAATAATTCTTCAATAAAAAGATGATTTATGAATATGCATCTTGTGTCCTCATATTGATCATCAATTCACACAGTTAAATTAACCTCTTCTAGTTCTCATTGCTACTAGAAAGGTTACTTCAAATAATTTTTTTCTGAGGGAGGAAATCTCTGAATTTTGTCCATGGAGTTAAAATTTTATGGAGGCTTTAGTTATGTCAAAGGAATTAAATATTTGCACAATACAGAGGAAATGTATGCTGTTTATCTTCAATGCATTTCCTTTTATAATATGTAGGAGAACATAACTAAGTCCATATCCAGATGTCAGAACTATACAAGTAAACTGTGAAAGACAACAAGGGATGGAAGATACATGGAAAACAAGTAACTATTCTATCAAGGTAAACACAGCTACCTCAAAACTACCAGTGAAAATTAAAAAGCTTTCAGAAGAATTATTCCAAGAAACCACTCTGTGATTCTTTTAAACACTCAAAATATTATTTTGGCCCCCTTGAATATTTTTTTTCCATTGGCTCCAGTGAACTCACAGCTTTACCCTCTCACACATATTTAAAAGGATTTGGAATATTTCCCCCACAAAGTCATAAGGACAACACAGTTCCTGTTTAAATGTGAAAAAAAAAAAAAAAAAAAAAAAGATTTAATGTCTAAAGGCTCTTTTACGATATGTAACTTTCAGTGCAAGTCACTAAAAGACATACGTAATGCTGTATATAGGAGCTGTATTCAGATAAATACATTTCTAGTATCACTTGGATGAGGGGCAGAGGAAAGAAAGGAAGGTGAAAAAAAGGTAAGCTTGCCCTCCAGTAGACCTGGATTTGCTGAAAAATAAGTTTCAAAGGTGTTTTTTAATATGTATCTACAGAAGCAGGTTTCTCTAGAGTGTTTCCAAACCTTTATGTTGAAATGGGTTGTTAGGCAGTGCCTGAATATCATCATTCTGGAACAGCATTTGCAAAGCATTTTCCTTGCTATCCCAGACCAAACAACTTTTCTGTATAAAAATGATCCTTTTTAATGAAAAGTGTAGATGTTTTTGCATACTTTTTTAGCAGCTTGCTCATATCTTGGCATAATCAGCTTTGATGTAAATCTAGTCTACCTCTCAAAGGAGAATTTTATACTGAATAAAAAAAAAATGCATAGATGCTGGTTTCCCATGTACAGTTTTAAAAATAATGGTACAGAAAATTATGCACAACTGTGCTGTTTAGGCAGACTTTTAATGAATCCAGGTGATTGATAGGATTTTCTATAAACAAACAGCCACACAGATGCAGTAAAATGGAAAGGAGGATTCATAGAATAGCATTATGCTAATCCCAGGAAACTAATTCTAGTGATGTACTACAACAGCCGCTGTATACATTCCATTCACCCCAAACAAGAAAATACACTGCAGAGACCACTCAAAAGTTTCATGTTACCTTACAGTGCTTTATAGCAAATCAATGTAATACGCATTTCTAGTGTCTATATTAGGATTTTGTATGCAGCTATGTAAATTTGCCAGTTTCAGAAAGAGGGGGACAATTAGTTTCTCTTAATTCATGGAAGGTAATATAGCACATGACTTTCTTAATCAAGAATTTCTAATCCTAATGCAACTTTCTTGCAGCAGCATAATATAAAACAACCCGTGGTTGCACTTTCCATATGAGTACAACTTCCTACATCCTGCTTTATTTATCTTTCCCAGGATATTACTTTTCCTTCCTCCACCACATATTACTAAAAACTTCTGAATTTTAGAAAATTTGCCACATTCTAATTTCAAAACTTACCAAAAAAGGAATAAACAGAGCCTTTGTAAAAAGTTTCAGAAGATATCATTTGCATAAATCTCCATTATGTGTGCAATCTGATTAGAATGCACAAGCTGATCTTAAACACATCTATACTGCTATAAGCTATACTGCTACAATAATGATGTGTTGTTTAGTGTTATAGTGTAATAACATACGTTTTTAAATTGATTTGACATTTTAACTATCACTCTCCACTCTTCTCTAACAGCATTTGTTGTGGAGATACATGATTGACATAACCAGCAGTGACATAACACAACAGAGAATGTGGGCCTAAAGGGGTAACAAACAAAAGCTGCTTGTCAAAAATATGCGATCAAAGTAGCCAGAGATTTCAGGGACTTCTGTTAAAAGAAAATAAACAGAAAAAATCAATGCACACACAGAAAAAAAAGTCTGCAGTTAAGAATTTGCATATGCATAACACAGCACAGGGTAAAACTAGTTTTCAATGTCATGTTTCTCTACAGCCCTATGTGGTAGAACAAATTCCTTATGTGGTGCTTTTCTATATAGTTTATGTAATTATGAAATGGTGTATATAAATTATTAATGAGTTCTTATTCCTCCACATCTGGGAAACATCCGTCTTCTTTTATGTCATGAGTGGCTAACACAAAGAAGAGGCCAAGCAAATTCTTGAGGTAACATGATTTTGTCAATAGCATATAAAATACCATTAAAATGTTTTGATTTTTATTAACAGCAGTAAACCACTATGTAATGAAGATCTTGTAAGATGACTTTAAAACAAAATTTTAAACCAGATCATTTTTAAGGCTTGAAAACCTGTCAGATTAAAAAGCACAGTACATATATGAACTGCCTAAAGGATCCAAGCACAGAAACAAGTATATTCGAAGGGATTATTCCCCAGAAATAACTACATAATAAATAATGCTAATTACATATTAATACATCAACAGATTTTAAAGTGAAAATGGACTTATAGCATTAAATGGATTTACCTGTGATACAGGTTACAGAAATTCTGATTCTCTGTGCCACCTTTTTTTTACATTTAATTGAAAGTCTTCAAGGATGGAGAGACTACACTCGTCTCAGGTAACCTGTTCTATTGATAATTACTCTTTTTTAAAGTAATTGCAGTATGTATTCAGTGTCTAACTAGGGGTTCTTAATCTGCTTTCATATTTTAAAGTAATCTTTAATATCATAAATCCTATCTCTAGATGACTTAGAAAGGTTCATTAGGTTGCTTCCTGATCTTGTTTTGATAAGATAAATGATTCTCATTTTTTTTCTGTAAGATACCCAGTTCAGCCCCAAATGCCCGAAAATCTACATTCCATTTGGGGAGGGCTTAACTTCAGATGTCTATTGTTATCAATACCTGTACGTGAACTGGCAGCCTGGTATCCTTTTGCAGCTTACAGAGACAAACAGGATCTCTAAAGGTCCAGTTCACCTGACCATTTAAAGATCTGTGGTTTGCTATACATGTTTATAATAGAAAAATAGTTATATTTGGTTAAATTTAGTTAAATCACTCTTGCACTACCTACATCTTGTTTTTGACAACATGGATGACCAGTAACTTGTTAACCATTCTTAACTGCTTTTTTATCATTGTAAATGAAAAACCTGCTACTGCTCTATGTGTGCAGTATAGCAAGTACATACCTGAGAACATCTGAAAAGGACACTATTTTTAGGATGCTTCATTTGAGCTCTCTGCTCCATAAGCTTGAGTTTACGGAAATCTGAACACATGTGGTGTACAGTTGGTGCACATCCTGGATTTTATCTTTTGGGCTGGAGGTGGGAGGATGTGTTTGAGGTACACAGCTGAGCTTTGGAATTCAGATTTTTTTTTTTTTTTTTAATGCTGTTTTCATAGGCTTTGTCTGTGCAGTTTTGAAGTAGAAAGCAGATAATTAGGCAGTAGAAATGTCTTGCTCATTCCATCGTCTGTAATTTAGGGTTCTTCTCTTGATATTATGTTCTTTGGAAGTATATTCAAACAGGTAGTTCTGCAAGTGCACTAAGGTGCTTACATTTCTTTTATATTAAATTTGGAAGCAGAGATTTTTTTATGGTGAAGAAAGGGTTTCCAAACCAATGGAAAGAGTCAAGAGGTGTTCAGGAAGAGACATTTGGATTTTTGTCTCAGAAATATTATGTACTTTTCCTTAGATTATCATGATCTAAACTGCAAAACACATATATTGAAGATATATTTGATGACCAGAAAAGGGTCCTCAGACATGGAAGATGTACCAAAACCTCTAAAATTCTCTCCCATATAACTTCATTAGTATATAACAAAGTGGTCAATAATTACTTTCTCTTCCAAATTTTGTATTGTGGTCCTGTTATATACACTTGACATTGTATACTGAGAATAGTCAGAGCCTACCCATCAGATAATATCTTCACAAGATCTAGATGACTGAAATACCTACTCCAAGATCCTCCTTATATATAAGCACCACAATAGCACTGAGCCTTATCAAGTCTACTCAGAAACATCTATCTTGGGGCACTTAATTAATTCTACTAGGAGGTTTTCAGTGTGCTTTTGGGTTAGTTAGTGTGTACATTACATTTAATTTCTTTATTTTTGTTGTTTTTTGTGACACCTTAAAAGATATGCCTATCCCATTCCCAAAAGATTTTGTGAACTAGAACAGTAGTAGTCCATAACTAATCATGACCTTTCTTTAAACTCATATAATGGTAAAGTAAAACCATAATGTGTCAGGTAAACTCTACTTCAAACTCCACCAAGGATGGATAGACAAAATGGCTTAATAATTTCTAGTTTCCAATTTCTTGCATTAAACTTAACTGTACTGGTAAAATATTCATATCAAAACACCTATGTTAATGAAAAAGAATTAGTTCCAAGCCTTTAACTTTTATAGCATAGTTGCTAAATTACAAAGACTGTGGAATTTACATGAAAGTCAGTTAAAGCATGAAGGGCACCATGTTCTTAAATTACAGAATTATAATAATAATACATGATAATAATATCTTTCATTTTTATATCATCTTTCAACTTGGAATATCAAGATGTGTAATAAATTGTAGTGATTCTTTCAAAATAATTCATATAGTAAAGTTGAAGATAAGAAGTCACTATATTGAGGTACAAAATATCCAAAATCCTGTCATGGATGCAAATCCAATGAAAAGATGAAGTTCCTCTGATTTTTTAGAGTCATCCTTACATCAGAAGCTTACAGGAAATCCTCCATAATGGTGTTGGTGTGACTGGGACCATAGCAACATGTCATACTGATAACGGACTTTAAATCCATATTGAATTTTAAACAACTACCAAGTACCTGTAGCCATATGGAAAATGATTACTTTATACAGAAGAAAGAATGCTCTACAAACACATAGCTAAATAAACATTTGGTCTGAGGAAATTCTCTTAACTACATTAACTACAAAGCATTTATGATCTATTGCAGATATTTAAATCTGAATAGCTCTCTCATTTAAAACATAACTCTTTGCTCATGTTGCATTAGGCTTGACATGTATTTTTCATCGTTTTCCATTTACAAGCAAAATATTAGCAACTTTTACATATTTTCATGCAGAAGAACAGTATCAAATTCACTTGCAACAGTTAAATGTCATCAGTGATCCCTTTGGAAGGAACAAAAGTGTAATTTGTACAAAGGGTAATATGTCCCTGGATGTTGTTTTATGACATGTCATGACCTGACTGAAAACCATAATTATCTTTAGGGAATAACTGCAATCTTTTGATTAATAGGCTTTCATGAGTTGGAACTGCTTGAAGTTTGGGCTCAGATTTAAATCCTTTTTACAGAAAAATAAATCATATATAATTATACTGAGTCTAAGGGATTAAAATTAGTTTAAATTTAATATACTAGAGATGAGAATAGAGACCATCTTTATTGTATTTTTTTAATGGCCTCCTTTCACTGTATTTCTTTGAAAAGGAAGAAAAGTCTTTCAAGAAAGAAAATATTTTATTATTGCTTAAGATAAATGCAGAAACAACTCAAGCTTACAAATGGGAGTATGAAAGTTTGTCAACAGATCTAAAAAATGAGCTGCGTGTTGCCTCTTCGGTTAGCAAAGTTACATACCAATAGTGTTTAGGGTGGTTTTTGTCAGGAAAAGATCACTAACAAATGCAGTCAATGCATTCTGTGCTTCATCTCTTGGTATGCAACCTCACTAACTGAAGTGAAAAAAGACTAATGATTCTAGAAAACTTCAATTACTGTCATGCTGCAGTCTTCTTATTCTCTTAGAAATGGGAATTTAATCAAAGCTTTAATGACAAGTTCCAGACACGGTAATAAAAGTAGTCTGAGTTCATAGCAGTAATGTGTTGCCTTCAAACAAAAATTTTCAAATCCATTCTGCACAGCTTTCCTCATGGAAATCTCCTGCTGTAATCAAGAGAAATATTCAGTGCCAGCTGTTAAGGCACAGTGTAGGCATCTCTTAATTACATTCTTATTTCTATGGTTGCACTTAGCATTCTTCTAGTAGGCTGTGAAATTCTTATGTACACACAGTTTCTATACTTACAAAATACAAGTAGCCACACGTAAACTTCAATGAACATAGTTCCTTACAGATAAAAGTATATATAAAAAATATAAATATACACATACTGCATCATTTTTTGCCAATTTGATATTTCAGATTGGAGAAATAGTATGTTGAATCAAGGCCTGGAGGGTTAAAGGACGATCTTCTTCTAAAAGATATCCTATTCTGTGTTTCTTCTCAGTTAGATGATTTCTTTTTTTTATTCAGAGATTTTCTTGTCTCAAGTTGCAAATGGCTTCCTACAATTTAGTCCTTGCCAAAATATACTGACTAACAGTTCTACTACCAAGTAACAAAAGAAATAAGAATTTGTTAGGAAAAAACTAATCAGATAGTAACAGAATTATTTATTGCAGTTGCTTTATTTTTTGGCCAAAACTCATGTCCTTCATGGACTTTCCATACCTTCAGTACATTATAGAGACAGCTGATGAGCAGTATCACAGCATATACTACTGTTATTTACAGGAACTCTTAAGTCCAAAATATTCTACTGCTACTCTGCATTAGCAGAGCGGGTCTCTGAGACCATTTTTGTATATTTTTTTTGTTTCCTTTTTATATTTTATTAGAAATTAGCTTTTTAAGGAAGAATATTAAGATTCCTTTACTTTTTGTAATAAAACTATAACATCAGGTTTTCCCCAGTGTACTGAAAAACATGTCTATACACATAAATAGGAAAGGCCATAGGCCATTCTCTGACCCTTGAGGGAGAACCATAGCTCTTTTCCACATTACTGAAGTGCCTCTCTCTCCCTGAAAAGGATTCCCTTACTGATAATGCTACCAGGTGAGATCCCTGGCTCATACTGTTCCCCAAAACATCCCTGTGCATTTTGCATCAAAGAGCAAAACTACAGATCATCACATACCATTGCTCCTGGCCATGCCTTTGGTCTGGTTTCACTAGAATATAACCCCTGGTTTATACCTGGAAATTATGTGAAAATTTATGGAGATTATTAAACCCTAGTACTTTAAAAGGATCATCCACTTGTAAGCATTTTTGGAGCTGAGTGAATCTATAGAAAGAATCTCAATGGCATATCAGACCTTACCAACTTGCTACAGATGTCTCTTCTGATCTTAAAAGTACTAGTGTTTCAACTTTATCTAATCAAAACATATACTTATATATTAGTAATATGCAGTTACAATTGACCTGTGTAATTGACTACACAAACAGATATACAAAAATAAATTACATTTTAATTTCTGATAATCTAAACAATACTCAAAGAATGTAGTGGGGTTTTATGTTGTCACATGATATATTTACCTGCAAGAGTGACATTAAATTTTTCTTTTGCCTCAGGAGTTTGTATCTTGTTTTCAAGGAAATGCCGTGCTTACTCCGTGCTTCATCATAAGAATTGGATACTTTTTGTGATTCGGTTTCCTAGTGTGTAGGCATTAGCAGAAAATTCCCATGTTTTGACTTTCATCGTTTAAAATTAAAGCATAAATTATGTCAGATTCATGTTAATCAAAATGAAGCGTCTTTAACATGTTAACTTTTTTTCTTTCATACTGTTTTGTATTGTTACTGGCTGTTCTTATTTTTTCTAACGATGGAAAATGCTGAAAAATTGCTAAATACATAGAAATTTTGAAAAAAGCAAAAAATAGATTTTTTTTTTTAAGTAATTTGCTCATCTTTGTGTATACTCTAGTCAGATGTCTAGTTCAGATGTATAATTTTGAAAATTCAATGTATGGGAAAAATACCCATATTTTAAGGTCCAACATTGATATTCCTTAATTCAGTCTTAAAACTTGCTTTCATAAACATCCCGCCAATAAGCATTTTCAATGAAGTATTTGCAGACATCTAGCACAAAAGGGATGCAGACAGCCTAAGCATACTTCCGTCTCTTATTTAAGCAAGTTTATAAAGACAATTTTTGAGATATCAGCCAAGCTGTACAAATCATTGACCTATATAATTCATAGAATGGTACCAGAATAGATTTCTGTCAGTGGCAGATAGATGTGTTATTAAACAGACCATCATATCCTCAAAGAGTATATTAGTCTCAGCCTATAGTAGGAGTATCTGATAACAACCCTGTCATGCTAATTGCTAGACCAAATTTTATGTTAGCTTTATGTGGAGATAAATTATTTAAAGCAAATAACTTGGAGAAATGTAAGCTAGCAATTTGGAGTGCTTCAGGGAAGATATTTACTAAAATTCATTTATACCTTAAGAATATGAACAGCCAACCAGAAAATGCATGCAATATAAGCTGTCTTAAAATAATATTGTATTTAAAAAAAAAAGCTTGTACACCAATTTTCATGTTCTCTTTGTGTGTAAGAAAGGAATCCAGAATCTGCTTGCAATCTAATTCCTAAAGAAATATGATTTTAAAAGACAATGTTGGTATTTCATTTCAGTATTTTTGTCCTTATGTTTTTTCACCACATAGGTAGTTCAACTGTTAGACTGACATAGGAGATTTTTGCTTTTGCTAGGATGATGAATATAAGACATGTCAATATATAAAATCTAAATGATATACTGCTTAAAGAAATCAGACATTCTGTTCTTCTAAAGAAGTTCAAGTATTTGTATAAGAGAATATAATTTATTGATAATGCAGACCAAGTAGATCAAATGTAATGAATTGCGGCCCAAATATTCTCATTTATAGAAAATTCTCTTATTTTCATAATTTTAGTGATAAACTAAGAATGTTTTTAATCATAAAATTAAAAGAAGTCTTTATTATTTTTATGTAAAGCTCAGTTAGATTTTCTACAGTTCACATTTCCCACTGTTACCACTTTGGACACAGAGATCTAAGCATTTGTTCTACACTGGTTTAATCCATGGGGCTGAACATCTGGCCATGGATCGAGATATAAGAGCCATGTGATTTTAATAACTCAGCTGCTTTCCCACTAGCACCTACCTAAAAGACATATACTTTTTCTCATAGCTTCAAGTTCACATTCTGGATAAGGTTTCACCATCTAGTATTCCTTCTTGGAAGACAGAGTCCACAGTTCACCTCAGTCCCTGAAATTCAAGTACTTTCTTTTCAGATCTCCATTTGATTTGTAATATCCCCTCTTCAGAAATATCTGATAGCTGGAAAAAAGAGCCAAAGATTTCTCCAAAGGATGCACAATGTGATTACTCTGTCATTAAGAGTGCAAAAGATACATTTTGTTAATCTGGATTATTATCATGTCTGAGGGATTCCTGTTGGAAACACTGCAAATCTTCCTTGCTTTCTCCTTTAGAACATTAACTTCCCATGGATTGATTCTTGACACTGAGGAAGCTCACTTCAACTTCTTTTCCTCTTACCACAAAGTCTTTTATTCATATTTCTGTTGCATTCCTTTTAATTAGCACATTGGTAGCTTCAGCTTTTGTCTCTGATAGAGTCTTCTGCATATAAACCGGTAGAATTTTAAACAACTTTACTGTAAGAAAAGTAACACAATCCTTACAAGATTTAAGCAATGCACTTTTAAGTGTTACACGAGGATTGAAAATTATGGCTTCACTAAGGGCAAGTCCTGCCTGACCAACCTAGTGTCTTTCTACAATACAGTGACAACATCAGTGGACAAGGGAAGAGCTATGGATGTCATCTATCTGGACTTCTGCAAAGCCTTTGACATGGTCCCTTACAACATCCTCCTTGCCAAGCTGGCGAGATATGGATATGGGTTGACTGTTCAGTGGATAAGGAATTGGCTAGATGGTTGTATCCAGAAGGTAGTGCTCAGTGGCAAAAAGCCCAGATGGAGATTAGTGACGGTGACAAGTGGTGTCCTTCACGGGTCCATCCTGGGACCAGTACTGTTTAATATTTTCATTAATGATATAGACAGCAAGATCAAGTGTACCATCAGCAAGTTTGCAGATGACACTAAGATGAGTGGTGCAGTCTATATACCAGAGGGAAAGGATGTCATCCAGAGGGACCTGGACAAGCTGGAGAAGTGGGCCCAGGTGAACCTCATAAGGTCCAACAAGACCAAGTGCAGAGTCTTGCACCTGGGTTGGAAACAATCCTCACTATCAATACATGCTGGTGGATAAGGTGATAGAAATCAGCCCTGCAGGAAAGGACTTGAGGGTACTGGTGGACAAGAAGCTGGATATGACCCAACAATGTGCACTTGCAGCCCAGAAGACCAATCACATCCTGGGCTGCATCAAGAGAAGCATGGCTAGCAGATCAAGAGAGGTCATTCTGCCACTCTGCTCTGGTGAGACTTCACCTGGAGTACTGAATCTAGCTCTGGAGCCCTCAACACAGGAAGGACATGGACCTGATGGAGCAGGTCCAGAGGAGGGCCACAAAAATGATCAGAGGGATGGAGCACCTCTCCTATGAAAACATGCTCAGGGAGTTAGGGTTGTTAAGAGTGGAGAAGAGAAGGCCACGGCGAGACATTATAGCACCCTTCCAGTACCTGAAGGTGGCCTACAAGAAAGCTGGAGGGGGACAGTTAACAAGGGCATGTAGTGATAGGACAAAGGGCAGTGTTTTTAAACCAGAGAATGGTTTAAAATTTTTTTTTTCTTACACCTCACATTTCTCAAAGCCAAGGCCATGTGTGGATTTCTAGGATTTCTTCAGACATTCAGTAGGACTTCCTGGTTTTATTATCTCATTATCTGAGATTCTAGTGCTGCCTAGATCTTAGGTTACTGCCTTCTTTCCGCATCAGCATCTCACCATAATTTTTATTTTAATCAATTGCAAAGGTGACCTAGAGAGTAAATGAATATGCAGTCTTGCTTTTTGATCAGCTCTCAAAATAGCAATTTTTTCTCCTTTTAGCAATTTGGTGGTGGTGTACATAAAAAAAACCCCTAAATTCCAGTGAAGTTCTTTGCTCCTAATCTTTGTTTACTAATACTCTAGTTCCTATGGTCTCATCAGACAAAAAAAAAATAAAGAAAACTGAATACTGATTCAAAAGTACCAGTTCCTAAAAGTGTGGAACTATAATTTCATCTTCAGAAATAAGACCTTGATAGGTCAAAGGAAACTCCTGATCTGATGGCTGTTTCCTGAGATATACTGACATCTTTTACTCTTCAGTATCAGAGACAGAAAGGACACAAAGCAAAACTCCAGACCTTTCTACCATATCCTTTCTACTTTATCTACTTATCTCCTTCTTCCAAAAGGTCTTTCTATGTTTTCTGTAAATGGGATTTTCCTATCTCCTGTCGGAGGAGGGGTTTTTTTTCCTTCCCCTTCTCCCTAATGTATCTGATTAATATTTCTGTTGTATACCTTAATTAGTACACCATTGGTTTCAGGCTACTTGACCCTGTTACAATTTTTCTGAAGGCACATGTTTAGAACATGAATAAATTTTAAATAAACAGTACATATGCATCCTTCTTTCTCAATATATAATTAGCATTATTCTGTAACCATCCTCTGATGGCTACAAATGTGGTAAATAGAATGGGATTATTTGAGGAAAACTCCTTCCATTATTATCCAGTCAGTCCTGGGCTTTACATGGTCTCTTCTTGGGATACAAACAACAGGAAGCAGACAAGCTTTCAGTTTAAATTCAAAAAGGATCTAATATAAGCAGATTCTTAAGGACAACTCTAGTATAGGAATATCTCTCTGAATCCAAACCTTAAAATGTTTTGTCAACTGTAAGTACACATTATTCTTTTAAGTACAGAAGAAAGAAGTTTTAAAAAGCCCAAAAGTGTATCAAATAAGGTTTCTACAAATCCACTAATAATTAAAAAATGAAAGAGGAAATTAAGCTGCATGCTCAATTAAGTCTTTGAAATGCCTGTACACCAACACAGTCATCATGGGGAATTAACAGGAAGAACTAGAGACCTGGTTGCAGTCTCAGGGCCATGATCTCATTGAAATGACCAAAGACATGGTGGGATGGCTCACAAGACTGGAATGCTGTCATGAATGGCTACCTACTTTTTAAGAAGGACCAGCAAGGCAAGGTGGTGGAGTTGCCCTTTATGTGAGAGAGCAACTGGAATGTATTGTGGTCTGTTTGGGGGTGGATGAAGAATGAGTTGAGAATTTATGGGTAAGAATTAGGGGTAAGGATATAAATTACACCATTCTGGGTGTTTACTACAGGCCACCTGGTCAGGAAGAGGAAGTCAATGTGGCCTTCTACAGACAGATGAAAGCAGCCTGATGATCACAAGCCCTTTCCTCACGGGGAACTTCAAACACCCTGACATTTGTTGGAAAGGCAACACGATGAGACACACACAGTCCAGGAGGTTCCTGCAGTGCACTGATGATAACTTTTTGACACAGATGGTGAAGGAACCAATAAGGAGAGGTGTGCTGCTGGACCTTGTACTAACAAAGACGATCTGGTTGGGAATGTGAAGGTTGGGGGCAGCCTTGCTGCAGTGACCATATTTTTAACAAAACTGTTAAACAAAATAGTTTTTATTTAACAAAAATAAACAGTGAAATAGTATGCACATATACAAAAAATAACAGATACTAGAACAATATTTCAAATATCTCCCAAAATCATGATTTTTTACAACTTTTTGGTGACTTCAAACCATTATTTGATTCTTAAAACATCAGCATTGAGGGTGGACCTGATAAGAAGCTGAGCCCAGAAGACCAATTCAGGGATCAAGTTCAAGGTGAGTTAAAACCTTGCCTAATTCTTCAAGTATTTGAAAAAACAATGCTTATTTTTTAACTAATAAAATGTGCTACATGCCGAGTTCTGCACCTAGTTATCATTAGAACTGTCAAGAATATCTTCTGCTTATGACTACTTAACAAATAGTAGGGTTTTTTTTCTTCTATGTCTTGAGAAGTGTTTGAACAAGTTTGTGACCACAGCTAACCCACACTATAAGAGTTAATTAAGCTCAGATCAATAGTCCCATAATGAATATTTTTGTGTGTAAAAGCCCTGATGGAGTAACAATAATATATAGTGGTAGTGATAGGGATGTAGCTATGATTTTGTGCTCAGTTTTGCATAACAGAGCAGTTACAGTTTATAATCAAGATGGAAAAACACTAGATTCTGTGGCCTCTTAAGTACCTAAATGCTTCCTCTGGATGTAAATATTACTTTCTCTTTTACCAAGAGAAGGACCCAACCACCAGTCTGGGAAAGAAGGAATCTATGTTCTCCACATTTGCTAAATAAGTAGAACTATGCAGAAAGATAAGAAAGACACTTAGCAACATAGGAAAGGCAAAAGAGGGAACATGACTGATAGACTGATAATTGCAACTACTAATCTGGGAGCAAGAAAGTCCTTAAATCTGATTTCTGCTCCTACGATTGCTTATGTGTTTTCCATTTCATTATATACAAATAAAATGCAAAAAGCCACTTTCTAAGATGAATGGTTCTACCAGTGGGTTAAGAGTCAAGGAGCTTATTCTCTCTCAACCCAAAAATCTTAAATTCTCAGCTGCATTGTCAGAGCTCTGTCAGAAAAGCTGGCAAGAAATCTTCTTTTCCACTGGTTATGTCATTCGCCTGAGAAATGCAAGTTTGAACTACCTCAAGCTGAGGAAGCCACAAAAATGAGATCTATTACATCTTGAATGTGTGCTCTGGGCTATCATATGAAAGGTGGACCACACTGACAGTTCCAGACATTTCTAAGGAGGCAAAGAGGGAAATTATGCAGTTCTCCACACTGTCAGCCTGAAAGGAGAATTTTTTACCCTGTTAATTGCCTTCTTAAATAATTAGTGAATTTTGGCTAGTAAAGAAGTCTCCCAAGTTCCCTCTGCTGTTTTTTATTGGCTAATTTGTGTGTTTCCCTTCTTACTCTGCTGGCTAATGGAAATCTTGTTTCCTAGTGTTGAATTCTTCCCCTAAAATGAAGATAGAAGTTTAGCCGCTGATGAGAAATTATTCTTTTTTTTCTGGAAGCCAAATGTTTGCATATGAATACAGGACCTCTCTCTCATTTCCCTGGAATAATTCTGACACTTCTATTTTTATTTTCCATGTGCATTTTCCCATGAGTCTGAAGAATTCACAAAGCATCCTAGGTCCACTTTCTTTCCCTGACTGATTACTTGTCACAAAAACTGTATCTACTTACAACCAGATTTTCTGCTACCTCTACAGTCAGTGGAGACAGACTGACAACTAGAGAGCAATTCACCTCATCCATAGACTATTGTATCAAAGTCACTGTTCACGTATGCCTAGATCTCTTTCAGGAATAGAGAAACAATGTAGATATTTAAACTAGCTTAAGACTATATGCTTAAATCTGGTATGGTGACATTACATTACATGAATTCTACTTTATGTGTTATTATATAAACTCATATACACAATACTTTTTAATATAGTAAAATCTGAAACTGATCTGTTTATAAAAAGTTCAGAACACTCAGTCCTGATCCACTGGAGTAGCTCAGTAGTGCCTCTGTACAGAAGTATGTAATCAGTTGTACGAAGTGAATTTATGTATTACACAGTAGTCAGAGATGCCCAATCTGTGGGACACAGTATTGTTTTCTCAGAGGTCAAAAAAGGATCATATCATGTTTTTTGTTGAATATGGTTGAAAATATTTTTTAAACTTTCCATTCTCATTGTTTTCAGACACATTTACAATTTTGCATGAAGAAGTCTTGGCTAGTGGCAGAATGCCAACTGGTTGCTCATTTCACTTTGGCAATATTTCAAAACAGAGTTACAGATTACAATTATTTGCCCTGGATATTGAATATCTTGAATTGATATTTTCTGCAGAGAGAATTCAACTTGGTATGAAGAACTGCATCTAGTGAGTTGTAAGAGAGAGAGAGAACACTAACCCATATAATTTCCTATTAATTGCATGTTTGTATACTGGGGGATGGGGAAAAAAGAAACAACATTCTAAAATATGTACAATACTAAAAGATAGTTCTTTCTTTGTTAGATGAAAATTCCAAAAGAAAATTCAAGGAGAAATTATACAGACTATTTGGTGTGATTACTATGTTTATTACTTCACTACAGTAATGATGACATAATTTTATGGAGGAAAAACTGTACTAAACAGTTCTGAAAGCCTATCTGTGTTCTTAGTAGTTTATTGCCTATCTAATAATTAAAAAAAAAAAGGATAAAAAGGGTGTGTCACTATCACTGTTTCACTAGGAATGTGTCAAAGAAAACTAAACATTTTTTTTCATAGCAAAATCATGTCTGTTTTGTAACCTCCAATGAAAACAATTTTTATAACTTTTAAACAGAAATACACAAAAAGCCAAATCTCATGATTCATGGGCTTAAAGCATCAATGCCTTTGTTCTTTTCTAAATTGGTCAGTATTATGAGTGTTGAAATTCTGCCTTTGCATAGTTCCATTAAATTGTTCAAATACAAGCAAATGCATGGACATGAACAAAATAAGATCAGTCTTCATCAGCAGGAACAGCAGTGACACTTCTGTGTCACTACACAGTACTGAAAGCGTATATGTCAAACAATTATGTTACACTTGGTCCTGAACATTTTCTTTATGTAAGAAAAGTATATCTCAAAACAAGGATTTTAAACATAGCTTCTTAGCTAAGGGAAATAAGCACACTAAAATCATAATCTTATCATGAAATTGCTTAGATCTTGTCAAACAAACCAACAATTACTTTTAAATTTTTTATTTCTATTTATGAAGGCCACAGCTGTAATTAATTGAAAAGGAAGTAACTATAATCAATATATGTGACTGTTGTATTTGCATTCTAGACTGCATCAGTATTCAACCAAATGAAACGTAAAGTTACAACTATGATGTTATTAAAGGCAGCCTGGCCAAATTATAAATGGTACAACAGTGGCCTGCACACCTCCACCCAATGTGAAACCTCAACGATATCATGACTTATTTCATTTTGAAATGCCAAGATAAAATCTGAAAATTATTTTTCGAGATTAAATATATAACTCGTGATAAAAAACACCTTCAGAACAACAGGGGTTTTTAATATGTCTGTCTTAGATGTTGAAGAAACTATTCTGTAGGCACCATTCTCAGAAAATTTCTTTTTACCTATTACTGCACACCTTTATTCAAGCTCAGTATCTACCAATTGCTGGAGTTAATTGCTTAGGAAATAGACTACTGAGTAAAGGCACCCTCTATTCACAAACATTTTTTTAAAAGAAAACAAAAGTGCAAAAGGCTGTCACTCCTGCACCACTTAACATGATTTTTATTGCGAGTAGAAAGGTACAATGCTAAAATAAGAAAAAGGCCATCTTTTTTGCAGGATTTTGCAGGTCAGTTGGTCAATACAATGGATCATTGGCTGGAGTTTTTGTAGATATGATCAGCCAGTAAGGCAGAGGGAACACAAGACTACATGTCTGGCATGGCAGTATCTCCTGGTCAGAAGCCATCAAACAATAATAGTGGCAATCATGAGAGCAGCAGGAGCTTAGATCAAACCCTAACAGTAATGGTGGTGATCACCCCTGTGGATTCTTCCACATATGTTTTCTGGCAAATTATCAGAGGTACCTTTCTTCTGAGGCCACTATCATCTAGTCTTACACTCAGCTTGAAAAAGTCCAGCTGAACAGCAGAAATTTGTTAAAGCTATAAACAGTTGAGAACAGTGACTTGCAAAACTAGGAGGAGGCAGCTAAAGAAAATGGCAGTACTGCCATCCTCACCCAATGACCCAAATGTTTCAGAATAATTTTATGCTATTTTTATCTAATAAAGTAAAAACATTAAAAAAAAAAAAAAAAAAAAAAAGGAAAACAGCTTTCATTTCTTTTGATTCTGCCACTTTTGCTCAGTTCTGCATATGCATATATGGAATCAGTGAAGTATATTGTCCAAGGTAAATGAGGCTTGTAATCATAATCAGCTTCTCCTTTCCAATAATTTTGATGACTCAAGGAGCAAACCTGTATCATTTCTAATATTCTAAATGGGCAATATGAACTGGGTGGGAGTACATCTTTTTTTCAGACAGCTGGACTTTAGATAATATCTGTATTTGATGTCTTCATCTGAGCTTATTGTCTAGATTTCAGTTATGGTCAATGAAGAAAGGTGCAGTTCAAAAAGTAACACATGTAATTTTAAAATAGGCATATAAAAATCACTTGTCTGAACTGACCCCTGGAGAATTCCGTTTCTCTTCACAAATGATAAAAAGAGCTCAGTTCATTTGCATTTATGACACTATTTGTATAGTAGGTGCATAAAATAAGTTGTGATAAATCACCTCTAAATTGAGATTGGTTTATTTTCCCCCATTAGGAAAATATGTTGCCTTCATTCTACGAACAGCCACTGCTCTTCATTTTGTCTTAGTTCAAACTCTCTCCAAACGTACTTTTCTTTTTTTTTTTTTCTTTTTCTTTTTAATAAAATACCATTCACTCTAAAGGCACCATGTCATTTTAAGCTGCTTTTCCACCTTCATTTTCCACGTCATATATCACTAGTTTGTACTCTTCACTCTTAAAGGAGCCCCTCTACTCCTTTTCCTTGTCACTTCTAGCCAATATTTACTCTATGACTTCAAGATGAATTTACAGTCCAATGATTATTAATCCAAATGTAGAAACTTAACATAATCAGCTGTTGGCCAATTAATCATCCAGATCAGCTAAACTTAATTTTATAGTTTCTAAACCTTATACATCTACTACTCTTTACCACAAAAAGCAGCCTATAAACAAACTAGTCTAAACTGAAAACTAATCTCTGCTTTCATGGGGAAAGAAATATCTTAGGATTTCATGACTATTATCTCCTCAGTTCCTTGCCAGTACAAAATAGCACTGCTACAGGGAAGGTAAAAGACACTTTCTGTCTTCTCTCCACTGTACTTCTTTCAAGAACAGAGGAAAGACTGCTATCTGTCACAAAGCATTATTTAGCTGTTTGAAAATATCAGAGGCTCTTGTTGTCAGTTTTCATTTAGGGGAATCCAAAGTTTTAGGTATTTTAAAAAGTATATTAAGTTAGAAATGTGTCAGCGTTTTCAAACTTTTTATTACAGTTTTGTTTTTCCTGAAACAAAAAGACTTAAAATAATACTAAAATGTCCACAAGTAGAACATTAAAAAAAAGCAGATCAGTTCTTCATTAAAGACTTTAACTATGATTTCAGTAATTAATGGTGATCAACAGGCTATAAAAAAAAAAAAATCAGAAATGCCAGATAAATCTTATTTTTTTAATATGATTGAGTAAACTGAGACCAACTATGTTGATATAATTAATTTAAACTATGTTAAATGCTCAACATAAGCAATCTTGCTATTCCAAATAAAAATACACACAATTAATGTACTATAGTTTAAATGGATTAAAATTCCATGGCTGATAGACCTTAAAACATAATAGAAAATTACCATCAAATCAACTGTTTCTACAGGAATCCTGAAGTAATCTGTGCTTTTCCCAGTGTTAGCCTACTTTTTATCAACTATACTGAGAAAATGAATGATCAAAAATATTACATGAGACATATAAAGCTGACGAAAGAAGTTCACAGAGTTTGAAGTTGAGGAAATATGAAACACAGAGTGAAACTGATGGAATCCTGTCTAGCTTTTCAAAGTTGTAGTGTCCTCCAAATCATCATACTGAATTAAGAATCATTAAATTTCCCATATAATCCTATTATGCTGTGTAGTTATACTTGAATAGTCTGCTACTCTCTACCAGACTTAAGAGGAGAACATGACGTCAATGGTCATCTCTTTCAAACCAGTCGCACTATTTAATTTGTGATGTATTCTTTTCTGATCACTACAAGAATCATTATACCATTTCTTTTCAGAAGCTGTTTAAGTCTTTGGGTGAATGTTATCTTAAAGATTTTCATATTTGATACATACAGACTCATTATATACATATTGTGAGTGGTCTGACTGCTGAGATCAGCAAATGTTTATGTACATATATACATCTTCCTTGGAAGTTAGTAGGTAACAACTGTGTCTGACAAACCCTGTTCACAATAAATCAGCATGCAAAATTAAATGCAACTTGATAAACCTTTTCCATTCAGTAATTCATACTATAATAGAAGCTTTCTTTATCCTTTAAAGGTAGCTGAAGACCTTTCAATGGACCTATTCTTGTCCCAGTATTCCGTACTCAGTATTTGAAAGTAATGCTACTGATATAAGCTATAATGATGACAGCATCATGCACTTAATGATTACAAGCTAGAATTGCAGTTGTTTGTAACTATAAAAATTTAGCAACTTGCACAACAACAACAAACCAGAAATCAGCAGAGTTCATAATTATTCTCATAATGACCAGCACTGGAATCAAACCTGCACATAAATTGTGGGCATATTGAAAACCAGTTCTCCAACAGTAAATGACTGAGTTCCCCCTGGTTGTCAAGGGAGAGGGCAGGTGTATTGAAAGTTTTACAGAAGAATATTGCATTCACCTAACTTAAGAGACCTGAGCAAGGGTATAATAATAAATAATTCTTTTAATCTATCACAAGCTATGATATTATTGAAAATACTTCAGAAAACATATTAGATTAGTGAATTTGGTTATTTTAAATTTAGAATACATTCTTCTTTTTGTTCATTGAGACCTGCATCAATATTTTTTTCATTATTTAGTTTGTATAACATTTAAAATACAGTGGATTAGGGCAAAACTATAGAAGATTAAGCAAAGCTATAAAACTTTAAAAACCTGAAGTTCTCTTTAAGTAACTGGTCAAATACATAGTTACCTAATACAATGCTTGCTTGTTTTTCATAAGAGAAAGCCTATATTTTATTTATGGATCATTTAGCAAATCAGCATAAGCCCACATATATGTTTCAAGTGCAATAGTTATAGATAATGATTCATTCTACTGACCCATATGAAGAGTTTTGTAATGGCTATATTATAAATTCTAGGAAAATGACATTTTATTTCTAGCTATTTCAATTATCTGAGCATGGATAATTTTTCAGATTAAATCTGAACAATTACATAAACAGTATTTTTTTTCTGTAAGGTGTCTTAGTGTAAGGCCATATAATGTCCTTGGTCATTATACATAACTGCCATTGAAATTACCAGCAGCTCCATTGTTGTTAGGGACAATATATAGCTTTGTTTGCAACATAAGATGGTACTTTGGGGGGGAGAATAAAAATCTGATAATACTCCTTTTAAAATCACGCATTCTTCTCAGTCCCAGAGAATAAAACCATATAAATTCATAGGGGGTAGAGGGTGTTTGTCTGTTATTTCGTGTACTATACGTCTATTAAATGTATTTCACATACTTCTGTAAACCTTGTATCTGGAATGAACTTATAAATGAAATTTTGCATATCAAAATATTTATAAAAAAACAAAATAATATTCCTAGCTGGAATTCCTAACAATATTCCTAACTCATTCACTCTCATTTATGTACTTTATGAAGCCTGGGAGAGGGACAGGAAGGAAGAAAAAGAAAGACCTTTCCTTTAGGAAAAAATCTCCCTCAAAACTGTGAAATAAATTAATCAAACAAGGCATTTCTAAATCCTCTGGAAAGTTTTCTCTACATACAGCACTTCAAAAGAGTATCAGGTCACAAGTCAGATTCTTTTTGTGTTGGGTCTGGAATTCGGACAAACCCTTTGTTTTTTCTTTTAATGCTAAGGTAAGGACATTAAACCAAAGGGTTATAAGAAGCTGCAGACAATAGTGGCTTTACTTCTTTCATTATTTACTATAGACTTTCTCATCCATACATCAGCATTTACTTTTAAATAATCTGTACTTCACATTTACATATTTTAGTATTTATTTTTGACAGGTAAGATTTTATCTTTCTGGTGACTGCCTTCTTGATTAGAAGATTGCAGAGATTACCTGTTCCAGTTTTAGTTTACATCCAAATTAATGTCACATCTGTAACAAAATAGTACGCTCTCCTGTTGTCAAACACCATAGGGCCAAGACTGGCAAATTAGTTAGTATTAGCATATAGACCTTCTGGCAGAAAAAGAAAGCTTTCTACTTGGATCTGGGCACTCAGCTGGGTCTGTCAACTCAAAGCTGCCACTGGCCTCATTAACTCATTTGTCTTAGTTAGTCTAAATTGGCAGTTATGTCTTCATGGCAAATGTTTGCTTTCACAAATGAGCAATAGAGCAGTGAGTAGAAGACAAAACATGAGGACTTTTTCCATGAAATCTAATTGGAAAATGTTATAACTGGTGACTGGCTTCTCTGATTTTAATTCCCAGGCAATTTTGAAATCTATCCTCTTTCCTGACTCAGAAAATGTACTGTCAAGTTATGGAAAGAGAGATTATGAAACTAATGTTAAATACATTTCTCTTCTCTCTTTTGGATTTTTTTAATAATGTCAACATGTCTTGCAATGAAGTATTTTGGAAACCATAACTGGATCAACAAAAAACATTGCCATGGTCATGATAATGTATATACACCCCATTTAACAGTGCCAACACGAATAGGCAGGCAGGAAGGTTATACATCTTATTAAATAACATCACATTGCACTCTGGGCCACAAAATGACAATGATAGAATTTTCCAGTTAATCAGCATAGAAAGTCATTGCACAAAAGAGAGCTATAAAAGTTACATAATATGCTTTTATGCTTAGTGATATCTGGCACTGCAATCTCACTTCCAGTCCTGTTCTGAAAATGACATTTCTAAAGCCCATTTTAAGTCCTAAGAACAATTTCCCGGCATGTGTGTGCCGGCCCCCCCTTTCAAATTTGCACACATCTCTCTTCAGAATGACAGGGTACCATAAAGAGGGTTTGGGCTCATCTTTCTGAAGACTTATAGAAAAACAAGTGAAACTTATTATGCAAAATAGAACTTATTAATCACATCTTTCTGAAATATATAACAATGTCAAAGTAAAGCTTTTCCAATGGTACAAAATAATGTATTAGGAAAATAATTTATTTACCTTTTGTAAGTTACTTTTATGATATGATCTTTTAAGAAATGCTCTGCTGCCTAAGAGTTGAATCGTAGACCTATGAATCATTTTAGTTCTGGTTTTCATCCAGCAAGTGTGTACTACAAAATGCATACATTGCCTGCAATGCAGAATTACCCTTTCCAAGCAGAGTAGACTAATTATGCTGTTGCATTAGGCCACAGCTTGCATATTCCATTCATGGACCAATGAAATTTGTCACTTTATAACTGGAAGATCTGGAGGCAGTTGTAGATACAATATGTAAGAAATTTATAATAATATCCTTTTTTGAAGCTGAAAAGGTCTTCCTGTGAGTATACCTTCAGGGATGGTGATTCAACCAACTCCCTGGGAAGCCTGTTCCAGCCTTTGATAACCCTTTTCGTGTAGAAGCTTTTTCTAACATACAACCTAAACTTCCCCTGCCACAACTTGATGCCATTTCTTCTTGTCCTATCAGCTGTGACTTGTAAGAAGAGACCAACACCCACCTCTCTATGATCTCCTTTCGAGGAGTTCTAGAGAGTGACAAGGTCTCCTCTCAGCCTCCTTTTCTTCAGACTAAACAACCCCAGCTCATCAGAGGGCTTATTCTCAAGACCTTCAAAAGCTTTGTTGCCCCTCTCTGGACCCACTCCAGCACCTTGATGGCTTTCTTACACTGCGGCATCCAAAACTGAACAGAGTATTAAGCTGCGGCCTCACCAGTGCCAAATACAGTGGAACAATCCCTTTTCTTGTCCTGCTGGCCACACTAATCCTGATGCAGGCCAGGATGCTGCTGGCCTTCTTGGCCACCTGGGCACACTGATGGCTCATGTTCAGCTGCTTGACGATCAACACCCTCAGGTCCCTTTCTGCCAAGCAGCCTTCCAGACACTCTTTCCCAAGCCTGTAACATTGCATGGGGTGGTTTGTGGCCCAAGTGCAGGACTCTGCACTTGACATTGTTGAAACCCATATGACTGGTCTCAGCCCATTGATTTAGACTGTCCACGTTCCTCTGGAGAGCCCTACTACCCTCAAGCAGATCGATACCTAACTTGGTGTCATCTGCAATCTTACTGAGGGTGCTCTCAATCTCTTTCTCAAGGTCATGTCAAGACATTAAATGGGAGTGGCCCCAGCACTGAGCTCTGGGGAACACCACTTGTAACTGTCCGCCAACTGGATTTAACTCCATTCACCACCATTCTTGTGCCCAGCCATCCAGACAGTGTTTGATTTACCAGAATGTATGTCCATACAGGCCCAGGGCAGACAGTTTTTTCATGTGGGTAACAGTATCAAAGCCTTTACCAAAGTCCAGGTAAACAACGTCCACAGCCTTTCCCTCATGCACCAAGCAGGTCACTTTGTCATAGAAGGAATTGAGCTGGAGCTGCCCTTCATGAACCCATGCTGACTGGACCTGATTGACTGTTTGTCCTGTAAATGGTGTGTTATGACATTCAAGATGGTTTGATCCATCCCTGGCACCAAGGTCAGACTGACAGGTCAGTAGTTCCCTGGATCCTCCTTCGAGCAAACCTGCCTAACCAGTAGCATGTAATAATCAGAGGGTCGTACCAGACCAGGTAGTTTCCTGATGTCCCTAATCCAAGCCCCAGGGAGGCAGCACTGCCTTGCGGAGTAGGTCAGGTCAGCCTATGGAGCCCTCTATTCCCCTCAGAAGGGAATCACCTACAACAATGACCCTCCTTTTTTTTCTTAATACAAGCAGTCCTAATGCATGGGGATGGACAACTCGCCCCAGGCAGTCCCCTGGATGGACATTCATATACATTCTCATTTGCCTGGACCTCAAATTCCAGAACCCCAAACCTGTCGTGTACAGGCAACTGGGAAGGTGAGGGAAGACAGAGGGGATTCTCCTCCCTCCCCATCCAGGGATATGTTTCCATTCCACCCCACCTCTTAGGTTCCCTTCTTCTACCTGGTGGCAAGAGGTGAGGGGATCCTCTGCTTCTGGTGGAGCCTCCATCTGCTGCCTTTTCCTCAGGCTGTGGCTCCACCGAACTCTCTCCTTCTCACGTTCCTGATACTCATTAACCTTTCCAACACCTCCTTCTGCTCTGCCACGAGGCTGGGCAGATCATTCCCCTGGTCACCCCGCACACATGGGTGTCTCTGCTCCCCTCGGGTACGAGTGACAGGCTCAGGTACTCCCTGCAGCCGGAGACCTGCACAGCCACAGGCTGGTGCGAGAGCTCCCTCCGGTTCCCCACAGCCCTTCTGGAGATGGCTTTTGCCCGAGTGGTGACCACGGCCAGGTCCTTTTCTGGGAGAGCAATGACCACTAGTCAAGTTCGCCACTGAAGCCAGGAGAGGGGACCAGTTCCCCCCAGTTGAAGTCACCTCTGGCACTGTCGGAGCTCCCAGCTCCCGACCCGCACTTCCTCCTTACTGAACCACCGCCGCTGTGGTTCAGTAACGGCACGTCCGCTGTGCCTGGTCCGGCTACATGCGCGGCGTCTGCGCTCCTGAGCCGGCGCTGTCCCGAATGAGCTCCCCGGGGGACTCCACTCGCCGCTCACTCGCTCAATGGGTTCCCGAGCGGGGGGGGGGGGGGGGGGGGGGGGGGTGGTTGTGGGGGGGGCGTGGCGGGGCCGGGGCCCGCCCCTTCAGCCCGCCGCCGG
>JANIJG010010218.1:10522-21003 GCA_024611175.1 Megaceryle torquata
GAGTTGTGGAGAGGGAGAAGGTCTCCCCTGAGCCTCCTTTTCTCCAGGCTGAACAACCCCAGGTCCCTCAGCTGCTCTTCACCAGACTTGTGCTCTAGACCCTTCCCCAGCTTCGTTACCCTTTTCTGGACACGCTCCAGTCCCTCAATGTCCTTTTTAGAAAGAAGGGCCCAAAACTGAACTCAGAGTTCAAGGAGTGGCCTCACCAGTGTCAAGTCCAGGGAGACTATCACTGCTCTAGTCCTCTTCTCTTTTTGAAGAGTCCATACCACTGCATTTTGTTTGCTAAATGTCACGGACGTGGTCAGCTCGCTGTTACCAAAACCGCCCTCACTCTGCACAGATACATTGTGATGTCTCTGGAAATCCATGAACCGCTGCGAGCTCCATTAAAACACCATCTCACTGCTGACAAAGACATTGGCAGCTGTTTTGGACAACAAACCAAGATCTCTGAACACCACCACAGCCTTTTATGTACAGGCAGCTTTTTTTTTTTTCTAAGTTTATCTACAGCGTAAAGCTTCTAAACCTTCAGCTCTAGACCAAATTACGTGGTCATTTCAAACACTGCATTAAAATACCATCCAGCTACTATAAAAGGAAAAATGAATGGTTCCAGGAGGCAGTTCTGTGGCAGACAAGCCAGCGTGGCTCTGAAGATAAGAGGCAGCTGCCAGAAATAAATATAAGCATTATTTATGGATGTGGCAGCTTCGCTCATTTACATTTAGACATGTGCTGGAGACGCAGACCGAGAGCTGAAAGGCAGCTTGAGTTTTACCTTCAAAACCAGGTCTCTCTTTAGAATGATAGACTGGTTTGGGTTGGAAGGGACCTTTCAAGGTCATCTAGTCCAACCCCCCCACACTGAGCAGGGACATCTGCAACTAAAGCAGTTTACTCACAGCACCTCCCACCCTCAACTGGAATGGTTCCAGGGATGAGGCACTGACCACCTCTCTGGGCAACCTTGGCCAGAGTCTCACTACCATCAAGTGAAAACAATTTCTTCCTTCTCTCTCCTCTTTATCTCCCTCCTTTAGTTTAAAAACATCACCCCTTGTCCTGTCACAACAGCTCTGCTCAAAAGTCTGTCCCCATCTTTCTGACAGGCACCAAGGTGGTCTCCCTGGAGCCTTCTCCAGGCTGAAAAATATCAACTCTCTCAGCTTTTCTTCTCAAAAGAGGGATTCCATCCTTGACTGCCTCTCCTTAATACCAGTAGCTTCAGTATCACGGGGCCATTGCCAAATGTTAATGCCATGGTCAGACACGACCTCTTAACAGTACACCATTATTTACTGAACAGTCAGGAAAACCTGAAGGCACATTTTGCTTTGCAGGATTTTCCTCAAGAAACACATGATAATTCCATAATCCTTGTAATAGCCTGAGGACAGGTGCTGACCACACACACACAAGAAACAACTCACTGCACCCTGAAATGGGAACTCAGCTCACAACAGTTTATCTTCTCCTAGCTACAGCCCTGATGCATCTTCTACCCTCCTGAGTGAAATACAGTAAGATGAAATTTGTACATGCTGGGAAGAACTCGCTCAGATGAAGATGAGAGCACTAATTTTGGTACACAGAGGGCAGTGCGTTTGGAGTCCTACCTTCTTGCTGGACTTCAGTATAACATTTTAACCCATTCACCTGATTTAGAACTTCTAAGGTCATCCAGCAGAACAACTGTATGCAGGCAAGACTCAAGTCTTGACTTATTAAAAGAAACAGAGTTGACAATCAAATTCCTGTCTATCTTTAAAATGGCGTGCAACTCACAGGGGCAAGGCCCAGCTCAACTGGTGGGGGGAATGGCTCAGCTCAACTGGTGGGGGGAATGGCCCAGCTCAACTGGTGCAGGCCAAGACAAGTCATAACTAAAAAAGCACAATATGAATACATGGGAAGGAAATGGTTGCTAATTGCAGCTGTTTCCTTCAACCCTGGCTGCTGGGATGTCTGTCTGCCACAAGGACATCTTGCAGTACCTTTTACCTGAGTACCAAAACATAAATTACTGCAAAGCTGAACAGAATAAACCTAGGAAGAGAGCCTGATATAAATTTCTAACTGTCATGAAGGAGAATATTTCAAATGAGGAGCTGCTCAAACCACTGTTTCAGAAAAAATAAAGCCGCAAAGCAGAGGACAGTTTCTAATCAGCGTACAATAACAGTGCAGCACAAGCACGCAGACAGAGAGGAATGTGACATCACTGCAAATCCAACAAAGGCATCCTTGCTGGGAGCTTGTGGGGTTATAGCTCAGGAACATGGAAAAGGAAAGGCTTCCCTTGGTTTATTAAAGTCCAATCTCAGCTCTGATGCTTCCAAATCTCTGAAGGGAAGGATAACGACAGGCTGGCTGTGTCTCCTCTGCCCGTTCAAGGCCATTACGGAGGGATGACATTGTCACAGCAGGACCCTGAGGCTGCAGAGCTCGCAGGAGCCAGGATGATCACAACAGCATTAGCCATTTCATGGAAAGTATTTCTACGTCAAGTTGTCATCCACATATATTCCAATCCTGTCTGATGAAAGGGATCAGCCAACATGTGGAGCACGGAATGTGAAACAATGCCTGAACCCCTACGGGCAAGTCCAACCACCCTTACTGAACATGAGATATGTCTCTTCAGTATGGAGTAGATGCATGAAGGAACCTCATCAAAGCTCAAGAACCCATCCCAAACACAAGCTCAAGAACCCATCCCAAACACAAGCTCAAGAACCCATCCCAAACACAAGCTCCCAAGGCTTTTTAGATAAGAATATTTATTTCAAATTAAAGCTCCACACTTTTAACTCCTTGCTAGTAACTCAAAGTTCATAAACAGGTAGAAGACAACAGAAACCCAGGTCTGTAAGTGCCTCATCTACAGAGCCAATGGCTCCAGCAGGAGACAACCTCACACAACACTCTCCTCAACAACAAACTCTCCCACTATCCTAAGTGATCTCATCAGTGATGTCAGCGGCAGAAGCCCAATGCTACTTACTCCCACTTGACCCATATAGTCCAATAATTTACTATTTCCATTCACAGTTCAGACAAAAGGTTTCAGAACCAAATACATTTTTTTAGAATTGCTTCTTTTGATGCATTATTTCTTCTTTTAAATAACTACTACTATGCGGTGGCGGCTGCTTACAGAAAATTGTTCAGAGCCTTGGAAGGCACCTGATAAATCCTAGCTGCTCACAAGAATAAGAAGTCCATTGGTTCCCAACAGTGCTCACAGTCCAATTAGTCATGAGTGGGATTATCAGACATAGGTATTCTTTGTAAGTTCCCCAAAAATCAGATGAATCCTACTTTTCCTTCCTGACTCAGATCTGAATCTAAGTCACCTCCCCTACTCCCCAAGCCAGAGGAAGACCAGGAGAAGGCTGCTCATCATGGTGAGGTCCCAGTTAAGGCATCTTAAATTCTGCTCCGATATGTTGAGCGTGATCAAGTCAGTAGTGAACCTGCTACCAGAAAGGTCACTGTTGGATAAAATTTGGTGGTCAGCATGCTAATATTGTAAGGACAGTGAATAAAAAGCACGGATGGTGCCTATCTTAATGCAATTCACAGCTTCTTACAAAATTATTTTGTCATGGAGATTACATCAACCTTTCCCAACAGAGCCTTGAGCTCCTTTGTCTTCCCCCACAATCACTGCACCTTGTGATCTTTCATTTCTTGTACTAGATTTTGGTGACAAACCTCTACAAGTGAATGCCTGAGATTCGTGAGAGACATCACCAAAAAAATGTTTTGGAAGGCACTTCAGAAATTCATGCTCAGCGTTTTAGGTAGCAAGAGGGATTCTTTGAGCTCAACAGAAGCAGTGCTTGGGTAAGACTGTTTCAAGCTGTTTCAACACAAAACCTGGTGGCCCAGATTCAAATATTAGAAGGAACAGTGTACTCCATCCTGCTGAGTTTTGCAGTGAGGTGCTTGAAGCCACATTATTACCCATTGTTCCACGGTCACAGCTGTTGGGAAGTAGCCTCCAACAGGAGGGTGGTTATAGTTATGTTTTAAACTTTTCAAGCCATTTCTTAAGTTTGTGTCCAAGAAGAAGAAAAGCATAAATATCACATTCATTATATGTCCATCACAAAGCCCCTTTGTTAGGGGAGATTCAAGCCTTGCACAAAGGCAACACAACTTTTAAGGATTAAAGCTCAGTAATCATTACTGAGCTTAAACACATCATCTCAAAAGGGGTGACAGGATTTTATTTTTTTTTCTTAAAAAAATCAAAATATCTGCAGCTGACCCTTGTGACAACACATCACATGCTTACTTATTTGTGACACAACAGACTGCACTCATAGACGTTACTTGAGATGCTGCAAATTCTCACACAACCATCTGACAATAAGGGGGAACAGAGGGACTGGGTGTGGTGTGATGCTCAATGTTCTTCAACTAGGTGGGGTGGTATATGAACAAGAGCTGCAGAAAGAGCCAAAACAAGTATTCATTAGAATAGAGGTTAGATATTTTAGAGAAAAGAAGAAGAAAATGTGTTTCTGTTCATTGGCCACAGAACATAATTGAAAATTCCTGGAACCCACATATTTAGAGAAAAAAACCCCAACCCACGTGTTTGCTGACATGGCAATCCTGAGACAGACCATAATAGAGAGGTTACACATTCCATGCAGAGCCAGAACCATGGTTAGCAGTGGTGCAGACTACATGAGAGTAGCTGAGAGAACTGTGGCTGCACCAAAGCATCACACAAGGTCCCAGGGTTGTGAGAGGTCTGAAGAAAACATCACGGGAATCACCTACAGAGGATCCCCAGCTCCTCCTGTACAAGAACCATATCTAATGGAGGCACTTAGAAACCCAACAAAAATTTCCTAGAGGTCTTAGGTCACCACTCTGCTGTGAGATGAATCAGTGGAACAATGTATGAGGACTACTACGCTTGATGACACACAATTTTGCTTTGGAGAACACTTACACAACCCTAACTCATGAAACAGTTCAAGGTCATCACAGAATAAAGTACAAATCTGCTTTCCAGGAATGGCATAGAAGATACAGGCCATCATTTCTAGATTCATACACATCAGCTTCTCCTACATTATTTTTACACAAATAAACACTAAAAGAAACTCGACCAGAGCTGAACATGCATCTCAAAGCATTGAAAACCACCCTGAGAGTTGCCCTTTTAATAGTAAGCATCATGTACAGACCTCTGCCAGTTTGTATGGTAAGATCAGCTTCTCCCCCACCGTCACTGTCTTTCTGGTAACCAGGGCCTCAAAGAGCATCTCCTCTTTCACCTACAACAAAAATTGTGCTGTTAATGATCATTCTAAGAATACATTTTAAAAATTGTTTCCAATTTTCAAAATTTTACAAATGATAAATTTTTAAATTGTAAATGTAGACATTTAAATTTTTTTAATTTTCTTTTTATACATTCAAAATTTATATCACTTTATTTAAAAAACAACACCACCACCACCACTTTTGCCAGCCCTTGAAGAGTTAATGTGCAATATTTAAGAACCCACTCGAAGCTGGGAGGAGGAAACTCAGCATATAAATCCCACATCAGAAATCCAGAAATTGGACACCACAGTATTCAAGGAAACCTGATTTTCTGCATTCGGTCATTTTCCAGCAATTTCTCTTTTGTTTCCTTCCTTGGGATGCAGCTCCTCCCTCCCACACTTTGCTTTGACAAAATAAGTTGTCAAGATGTCATCATACAAATTACTCCACAAATCAGCAAAATTGTTTTGAGGTATCCAAGTGGAGGGGGTTTTTTGGTGTTTTTCAGGCTGGGGAGGATTTAGGAGGAAGAAACCTTTTGAAAAGCTCCTGATGTTTACTCTGCTATTCACACCTGATATTTACTCCCTGAAGCCAGTTCCTGGCCAGGTGACAATCTCTAATCAGCCAGAAATCAGTTTGCAGGAGGAGAAAAAAAATAAAATTAAAAAAAATCATTGTGTAAGCACAGGTATGTCTGTAAATAAATAACTGCTGAACACAAATTAAGCAGTACCTGCCATGAAGTTCTGGGAGAAAGCCTCTTTTCTGACCAGTTTCAAGTCCCTCTTGTTTTGATATCCCCTGGAGAAATTCAGAAGTGTGTCTTCTTCACCAGAATAGATGGTGGTACACTTGTATGTAAGTTAGACCTAAATACCTGGGAGTTGTTGCTCTTTGATAAATTTCAATGTCAAAAAAGAGATTTTGAGTACGGGTAAAAAAAATCTTTGAGCCCAGAGTTAGTAGATAATGGACTGATATGGAGATGTTGCTTGAGGACCCACAGGGAAGTCTCTACAAGCAGCTTATCCTAACTGAAGGATTCCACACAGGCATCCGAGCTGCTCAGAACATCTCTGACAAAGACTAGAAGCACCAAATCCACATTTCTGAAGCCATCCAAGGCCATATTTTTATCCCAGGTAAACCATTTATGATTTGATGCAGAAATTTATTGGTTTACATAGTTTGACTTACTGATTTAATACCATAATTATTAAGAAGAGCAACACAAACTAGACAGTAGAACTTAAAAGCTCACAAACCATTGCCATACTGATGCCATTCTGTACAAAAAAAAAAAATATTTCTAAATAAAATAAAAAATAGTGTCATGGGAGTGTCTCTGAGAAACTCCAGTGCCTTTTCCTGCAGCACCCACTAATAAGAAAATTTTGCTGTGGTGGGGAAAGCAGAAAGCATCAAGTCACCTGTGTATGACCTTCACCTACCAGCAAGGTCTAGGTCATTGGAAATCGAACATCAACACCTCGTGGTTCATTTTATTAGTCCTCAGTAATACTCTAGAGAGCCCCTGTTGCTATCATCTCATTTTTAGCTTTTGAAATCAAGTAGAAAAAAAATTAATCTGGTTCATCCGGAAATCCACAGAAAGTTTTCACGTGCAAAACACAGACACTTTTCCAGAAGCTTGTGACTGACCGCGGGCGATTGGTTGCAGAGCTTGGAACAACAGCCCAATACAATACATTCCTTAACAACCTGAATGCTTCCAAGTCCCAGATTTGTCAGCAAACACAGGGGTTTTAAACAGTTTAAACAACCACCCTCCCATTGCCATCTAATGCTCACCCTGGTTTCTCCTGATGGGTGGAGACCTGTAGATGTGCCTCCACCTCCCGACCTACAGTGAGCTGACCTGGAGGGATGGCACTGCATCATCTTTTGGTACAAAAACATATTTGGTGAAGAGGGGAATGTAATCCCTGCATCTCCCTGGGTCTCTGCCTGCAATTACCACCCAGCAGGGCTTGATCTTGATTGCTTCATCACCTCTGAGAGCAAATGCCACAGGTACAGCCAAATTATCCTAATTTTCATTTAAGGTCACAGCTTGAAGACAGCTGGCTCCCGATGCCAAGGAGAAACCATCAGAGCTTTCTAAAGATAAACTCAGCGCATGACGATGACTAAGGACATCTGGTACGTGGAGATACCTGTAGCTTCCCCCCTTCCTACATCCTAGGCTTCCTCCACCAGTAAGAGCAATACGCTAAAACAGAGACACAAAAGCCATCCCAGCAGATTAGTCAACACAACTTGATTCTTTCTTTTGTGTCCCAGAGTTATGCTTCTAAGTTACATTGCCTGAATTTTTTGCTTTCTGGTGCTAAAGTGCAAGACCTGGTCTCCTTCTTGAAATAAAACTCCACAGCCCATAAGAGTTTATATCTTAATTAGAGGAACAAAACACAGATTTAAGGCTTCACTGACACATGCAATGCTGAGAGGGCTGGATGACTAGAGCTCTGAAACCCAGTGAAGGATGAGCAGCCCTGCTGCCACAGACATAACCGTCAGCTGAGCGCGGCGGGGAGCAGCCAGCCCGCAGGCTCCTGCAAGGGCTGGGCTGGGCTGGAGCCAGGGCAGGCAGAGATTGCTTCTCCAGTAACGCTGGGGTATTCTGTAAGAGCAGCTGAAGGAAAATGAACCTTTTCCAACTAGAGAGCAAGAAAACACCACTTTTTGTCTCTCCTTTCATATCTGAGAAAGGGATTAGTGTTGAGTGCTCATTCAAAAGCTGCCTGGTGGGGAGAAAATAAACAGAAAATAAATTCGTATTTCTAACAGTTTTTACTGAACTGTTTCTTCAGACTTTCAAACAACCAGAAAGTTATCTGACTCGAGCTCTGTCTCAGAGCTTTGCAACCAATGAAGGTCATAGGTTTGGATATAGAAGGTTTGGATGGAAAAGGACCTTTCAAGGTCATCCAGTCCAACCCTCCTGCACTGAGCAGGGACATCTGCAACCAGAGCAGGTTGCTCAGAGCCCCAGCCAACCTCACCTGCAATGACTCCAGGGATGGGGCACAGACCACCTCTCTGGGCAACCTGGGCCAGGCTCTCACCACCATCAGCATCAATATATTTTTTCTTTCTCTCCAGTCTAAATCTCCTTCTTTTGGTTTCAAACCATCACCCCTTGTCCTGCCCCAACAGGCCCTGCTCAAAGGTCTGTCCCCAGCTTTCTGACAGGCCCCTTGAAGACCTGAAAGGCCACAAGAAGGTCCCCCCAAAGCTTTCTCTCCTCTAGGCTGAACAACCCCAGCTCTCCCAGCCTGGCCTCCCAGCAGAGGGGTTCCAGCCCTCCCAGCATTGCTGTGGCCTCCTCTGGCCCTGCTCAACAGGTCCCTGTCTCTCCTGTGCTGAGCATTCCAGAGCTGGACCCAGCACTGCAGGGGGTTCTCCCCAGAGCAGAGGGGCAGGATCCCCCCCTCCTCAACCTGCTGCCCACACTGCTGGGGATGCAGCCCAGGGTGCCATTGGCTTCTGGTCTGCAAGTGCACATAATGTCCCTGCTCCCTGAAGGGATGTTGGACTAGATGAACTTGAAAGGTCCCTTCCAACCCAAACCATTCCGTAATTCTATGATCCCCAAAACCACTTCTGGATCCATTTTCTGGATGACAAAGCTGGATGAAATCACTGGCTGCATCATCCTTATCTCCCTCTTGCTCCCCAATCACTTTCCAAGATCTTTATCACTTGAGGGACACAATATTTATGGAATACCTTGGGGAAGCTGAAGACAAGTTTTTTAGCAGGACAAAGAACTCAAGCACATAAATCTCCCATGGAGGTGGATGTTGGCTCCAAAAGCTAACAACATCAATGCAAAAAGAGATCTGGGAAAAGTAACTTAGGAAACTTGATAACTTATATTTGCCTTTATTTGCATAGAGACTGGTTACCTAAGCCTAAAACCCTTAATATTAAACTGCTCCACTGAGCAAAGACAGAATTTGTCTTCCTTACTCAGGGAAATAATTTGCACCATTAGTAAATGGACATAATTAAAATGTTCCTGCTCTTCTAATAAAAAAAAAGTCAACTGACACTAGGTCATTTCTTCTGTTGAAAAGCCAACAAATGAGCTTTTTCTGGGCTTTTCCCCAGAAACACCGAAGTTTTCACCCAATTTTACACAATCCTCTATGATTTCTGCAAGGGACCCATGATATCTGCAGCCCTTGCACAGGGCTCTGCATCTGCTCAATCCATCAGGCTGCCTTGACATCCTGCTCTGGCATTTCAGCAAAGTTTAAACAAAGGCCCTGAAAAACCTGCCAAAAACCTCTCATAATCCACACGCTATGTCTATTCTTGGGGGGAAAGAAAAAAAGAAAAGAAAAATGGAATCAGGGTCTTATTGTAAATGAAACAATGATCTGCAGAGTCTGGCCAAAATCCTCTAGTGCAGCTTGCTTTTTCAACTAACACTGGTCTGAATGTTTTAATAAACCACGAACATATTGGATAGGGTTCGGTGGTGTCTAAGAAAAATCAAATCCATCGCAGATCATGATCTGCTCCCAGACTCCTTCAGAAAAAAAATATCATCCGTGTATCAGCTTCATTTTATAAGGCCACAAATCTCATTATACAGAGGAAGGATAATTGTTCAGTGGTGATGTCCTCAGAGGCTCCAAAGTAAACCAGTGAGCTCCTGATAATTTGGGCCAAACCTTCTTTCAAAGGGGGAAAACACTGTAGTGTTGTGTGGATGTCTCATTTCAGACAGATTGTTGGTTCCCCTCCTCCCCCATGAAGGCAACTGCCTCACTGGTGCTGTGCAGGACCTCCTCTGCATCCTATCTTCTTGGCTGGTCTCAGAGATGGCCAAATCAGCTCATGATTCTGAGGTCCAGTTGGGATTTTTTTTCTTCTCTTTTCCATGTCAAATCCTTGACTGAACAATTCCAGTGAGTCATTTAAGGAAATAAAAGGCAAACCAAAACACCCCCCAAAGTAAGTATCACAGAATCCCAGCATGGTAGGGGTTGGAAGGGACCTCTGGAGATCATCTCATCCAAGCCCCTTGCTCCAGCAGGGTCACCCAGAGCAGGGGGCCAAGGATTGCATTGTCCAGGAGGGTTTGGAATCTCTCCAGAGAAGGAGACTTCACAACCTCTCTGGGCAGCCTGGGCCAGGCTCTG
>JANIJG010010218.1:21103-34869 GCA_024611175.1 Megaceryle torquata
GGCTCTGCCACCCTCACAGCAAAGAGGTTTCTCCTCCTTTTCAGGTGGAACCTCCTGGGTTCCAGTTTGTGCCCATTTCCCCTCGTCCTGTTGCTGGGCACCACTGACAAGAGTCTGGCCCCAGCCTCTTGCCCCCAGGGGCCCTTTAGTTATTGATCAGCATTGATCAGATCCTCTCTCAGGCTTCTCTTCTCCAGCTAAATAGCCCCAGAGCTCTCAGCCTTTTCTTGTCACAGAGATGCTTCAGTCCCTTCAGAATACTTGGAGCCTCCACTGGACACTCTCCAGTAGTTCCCTGTCTCTCTTGAACTCTCTTTCAGCAACAATGGTGTGAAAAGCAAAACTATACCCTGTTCAGTAATCACACACACACAAAAAAGAGTAATAAAAATAATTACCTATATCAGACAAAATACAAAGTGTCAAATGTTTCACCCAACATTTTCAGTCTCTGGCTGAAAATAATTCACTTAATACACTTAATTTGAAGGGCTCTAAGTAAGTAATAAAGTGAGCACAGTATCCACGCTCCACGTCGTCCTAAGGCACCGCTGGCTCTACAGGGCTCAACCGATGCATCATTTCACATGGACACGCACTAAAACTAACCTGAAACCTCACTGAGTGCAGAGGCTGCACAAAAGTTTGTTTGCAGAAGAAAATAGGGGCAAAGACCCAAAGCTTGGAACTTTTTCATATCTCAAAGTGACTCTCTCATGTAAAGCTTGTTTTAAAAAGCAATTAGTCCTTAAACAACTTGGCACTCTTACTACGGCCATTTTTTTACAGGGTAAGATCAACAACATTCTCCTCCAAACTCCTGTTTTCCTTCTGTTTATTTTTGTGATCTCTGAAGCCAAGATGCAAAGAGCATACAGCTGTTTATATCCATATTTTCCAGGAGCTTTCCCCTCCTAAATTCAAATCATTAATGAAGTGCTAAGAAAATCTGAGAGCACCAGTTCCCCAGTTCTTTATGCAGTGAGACACAGCAACCGTTAGCCAAGGGAAGAAATGGGAAGAGCATCACGTGTACACAAAATGACAGAGAAGGGGCTTGAACAGCAGATAGCACCAATGGGTTCACAAAAACCCCCTAAATAAATGGGTAATTGGTCCATAAATAGGTACAGAAGGGATGAGATGCACCCTCCAGCATCTCCAACACAACATTTGGAATGCTGTCAGGGTAACAGACAGCAAAACACAGCAAGTGGGGTTAGCATCTCCTACAGCCACCACCTCAAGCAGAATACTGGGCTGATGGTCTTAAAACTGCTCTAGTATCTTACACAAATGTTAGAAGAGATTTCAGAAGCATCAGAGAATTTTGGTGGGGGAAATGATGGTTGGCAATTGAAGATACTACTGTGTTGAAAGGCAGGTTTGCTTTCCACCTAAACTTAGAAATTTTAATCACAGATTATTTTCAGTCAAATCTCAAGCTGAAGAGTGGAGGGGGTGAGGGGGAACTCTTCATTAAAAACCTCATTAAAAAAATATATATATATATAAAATCTTCATAACTTTTCACTGGCAAACTTGTCCAGTTCATATGAAAAGTAACAGAAGAGAACTTACTCTTCAGTGAAAACTCAAAATACCTTGCATAATAAACTGGAGGTGGCTGGTCAGGTGGGATTAGAGCATGGAAAGCAAAGGCTTACCTCCAGCAGGTCCGACACAATGGGCAGTATTTCGGGGTTACAGATATCGATGGAGTCATCCCGGTAAGTCTTCTTCTTGTAACGGATGTTACCCAGGTGTAATATTGCCGACAAGAGAGAGAAAATTCTAAAGAAACAGGAAAAAGTCCTTTTTACTTGGTTGTTTTTTTCTTAAAGCTAATGAAAAAGCAAACCACACCCTCAAATATCCAAGTCCCACTTTACTATTTGACTCATTCCTCTAATTTTCAATCCCAAGCCATTTATGTCCCAAATCTCCAAATGTTTCCTCAAAAATGACGCTTAAATGAAGTACCCAATTTGCCTCATGTTTTCACTTAGTCAAATACCATGCTTGCATTGGTACTGCTTTCTTGAACATTATTTAATATGTCAAACCAATGGTTATAAAGTAGCTCCTCATATTATAAGAAAAAAAGAACTGTTCAAGTAATCTGGATTTCCAGATTGATCTATTGTGCAATTGCCTAAACTGAGGAGGCTGGACTCAGCCACACGGGTGATCCTTCTTAGTCCTCTGCATTTATCACCTTCTCATAGAATAGAATCACAGAATTATTTAAGTTGGAAGAGACTTTAAAGATCATCAAGTCCAACCATTAGCCCAGAACCATCAGGTCACCACTAAACCATGTCCCTCAGCATCACATCTCCAAAAACCAGTCTTAATTTCATAATTCATTTGTTACAAGTTAGGGGAAAAGGATGAATTTATGAAAAAACTTTGGCTGGGTGAAAATTTCTTGTAGGAGAAGGCAGGACAACATCTCACAGTGAAGGGCGTCTAACCACTGTCTCAGATATGCATTAGAAAGCAAAAACAGTGGTGCTTCAAATGTATGTTAGCATCTGAAATGTCATTTGCCCAACGTGATGGTTTCAAGTGTCATTAGTACAAAGCAGCAATTCTCTGCTCCCACATAAGCCCTCCAGGACTTCAGACAGAAAGGAACCACATTCATTAAATTCTTATTTGGACATTTTGACTTGAACGAACACAAGACTTCTCAGTGTGTTCCAGCTCCTGCTGTGCTTTTCCGTGATACTTACTGCAAAATCATTACTTAGACAAAAATCACACTCGCTTCGAGGTCATTTTTTAATACATATTTTTTCTATGTCTCTTAGTAACCTTGGTAACTAACATGTTTGTCAAATTCATTCAAACCTACTCAAGACTCTGAAGCCAACAATCAACATGACAGGAACTGTTTTGTGGGTTTGGTGAAGACAACCCTCATGTTAAGCAACCTGGTTTAGTTGATGATGTCCCTGCCCGCAGCAGGTGAGTTGGATCTAAATGATCTTTAAGGTCCCGTTCCAACCCAAATCCTTCTGTGATCCTCTAATTCCTCACAGTCAGTGGAAGGTGGTATTGCAGCCCCACTAAGAAGTCCAGATTTTCAACAAGCACTCCCAGTGAATTAGTGAATGAAGGCCAGTTGGAAATGAGTCTACAAACTCTTTTGAATGCAAGGGATTAAGTACCATGACTAATCAAGATTTCCAATTAAACCAGGATCTGGATTCTTGGCATGCAGAGTAATATGTGACAATTCATGAATGGCTAAAAAATACCTCAAGGTGCCAACTTCCTGCCAATGCTCCGTTTGCATAATGTAATGACAGGCATATTTTATTTATAACTTTAAGTTCCATTTTCTCTTTATTGTATGAATGGTGAAGTGTCATGATTCACAGAATGGTTTGGGTTGTAAGGGACTTTAAAGATCGTGTAGTTCCAACCCTGCTGCCATGGGCAGGGACACCTCCCACTAGACCAGCTTGCTCAGAGCCCTGTCCAAGCCAGCCTTGAACACTTCCAGGGATGGGGTATCCACAGATTCTCTGGGCAACCTCCTTCCAGTCTCTCAACACTTACTCCTTCTCACCAGCCTGAGATGTTACATAGAGCCCAGTTCTGTTAGCTCCAGGCAGGTGAATTATCTCACTGCTTGTGGAGATTGTATTAACTAACACAGCCTTCAAGCCATTAAGATGGAAAATGAACTCACTGTCTGCGAGTCTTGGGAAGAAACCCCACCATCTCCATGGCTAGTTGTAACCGCTCAAAGTCATGCTTCAAGTCCTCCCCTTCCACGGAAAAGCAGTCCTGTGGGGTTCAAACAGAGAGATTGAGCACTGAAAGAAATTAAGATCAGACCATGTCCAGATGGCCAAGTCAACACTTCATAAATATCATTTAGTGCTTTCCATGCCTTTTATCAGCAAAGACAACATTTCTAGTCTGGTGCTGGGTAAGGGGATATCCAGGAGGCCCCACTGATGTTATGGGGAATAACTGTGGGGAATTACCCCCAACACCCAGCATGGGGACAGGGGGATGCAACACACTATGGCAGATAGAGCAAGAAACACATATGCAATTCACGAAGAGACCAGGATGAGCTCTCATGGCAAGGCAAAATTTTTCTTTAATTCTTCATTAAATATTGGAAAGAGTGTGCACAATTACAAGTCTGATTTTTTTTTTACTATTATTTTTTAAAGTTTGATTTTTTTTCTTTTAATTAAGCTGTTGAGAAGAATATGCTTCTACAAGGACTTCAAGGAAAAGCTGGCCAGAGTGCAAATTTCAATACAAGAATTATTTTGTATACACATTTCAACCTGTACTGCATTTTATCCATGACAGGGAAACAGGCTTTCAAAGGATGCTCCATCTCCACCACAAATACCTTGGCTTGAATAGCCCAGACTTCAGAGAGGACTACGTTGGTGTATCTTCTCTAAAGTAACATTTTTTTTCTATTTTTTTCCTGGAAATACATCCTTATTTCCTATTTAAAATCTCAGGCAAGAGGCAGTCACACCACTAACAGTGCGGTGAGAGTTTGGCGATGTGAGATGCATAAAGGACGTGAATTAACAAAATTAAATGTGTTACACATTTACAGGCAGTTTATTCCTCATTAAGTCCTGGTCCATTAGGAGTTCCTATCACTAAAGAGGAAGAATTCCGTTTTAATACAGAATTTGCATAATTTAATGTAAAATATCAGTTAATTAAACTCTGTATAGAAAAGAGAGAGCTTTAGAGATATTATATTTTTTGCTAATTTTATTCAAACTACTAAGGAGTTTTCTACAAATATGAGCATGGAGAGCATTTGAAATCCACTCCATTTTATATTTCTTGGAGGCTGAAGTGTCTGAACAGCTTAGTTTTTCAGATAATCCCCAACCTGACAGCAGTTGTTGATACTTTCCAGGAAATCCAACGACATTCCAGATCCAACTAATATTGTCCTGCACCAATATTTAGGGAACATATGTGCTCCTTAAATGAATGTGTGCACTATTAAAGCCAATCTCCTTTTTTGGCTCACCCTGGACACACACACCCCCCCCACACCCCCCGATTATTTTCTCTCACTTCATAGCCCATATTTAATAATTTTTCCCATTGCTGCCAATAAAAATTCCACTCTCCAAATCAAAATCAATTTATTGTGCATCACACAACATGGTGTCATCTTAAACCTCTGGATATCTTGCTAATATTTAGTAGGTATGTTCTACAAGTTAATCCAGATCTGCTAATTCACAATTAGAGCTGTAGTTGCAGTGGCAATTAATTAAGCAACTGTATCCACATTGCTTCTTCTGGTCATTGGTCTGTAAATCATATTGACCATGACAGCATTTGTGCACAAACTCTCACACAAATAGCTCAGAAAGTCTGTACTCATCTTCACGTATAGTATGTAGAATAAACCATAAAACCAGAATATACAGAATGAAATTACTTTATAGCAGCAGCTTTGTGCCTTACAGTGCAGTTAAATCTTCACAACAATATCAGTGATAGGTTCATGCCACTCTGGAGAATTGTTAGAGTGATATTACAATTGATTATAAGGGGAAATTTTTTATTAAGGTATTTATTTTAACATAGGAGACTACTCAACACTCTACCCTTGACTAAAAGCTAGAGAAGTTCAACTGGACAAAGAAAATGGAAATTTTTTGACCAGGGACAACAGTTTAATACTGCACAAAGTGAGTGCAGAGGTGTCAAGACAGTAAGACCATTTAGAAACACACCCAGCATAATGTGACACTTTTTTCTTTTATTAATAGACAATTGTGAATCACCTTTTTTAGGAGCTCTGTCAGGTGTTTGCATAGATCCCCCAAAGGAATGCAACAGAGACACCTACTCTCTATACCAGTAAGACCAGCAGGCATCAGCACTACAGTTATCTACGCCATAAAATACCAAGTAAGAAGTTGTCCCTCCTGAACTCAAGCCTTGGCCAACTGGCTTCCTTGGCCACTACACATACTCTGAGGACAACCTGGAGACGTTTTCACACTTGCTGTGGTGGCACCTGGAGCCTGCAGGACAATAACATACCCACAAGTTCTACAAATAAGTCTTTTTTACATATATTTTTTTTAAAGATACTGCTTTTAGTGGTGCTCCACATTCCAGGAGACAATTTCATTGTGTGACATCATTCATCCCAAAAGGAAGTCAGCAGTAAAACACCACTGACAAGCTCCAAAGTTGCACAAGCTACGCCAAAGGCCATTTAATTAACAATTTACATAACAATTGCCAAACACATTAATCCGCATGAAAAAACCTTATGTGAATGAGCTACTTAAAAGCAGATGCTCTCTGTAGCATTTCAGCTCTGTGCTGGTTCCTAATGGATGATAATTATTAAAAAAAAAAAAAGAAAAGAAAAATATTTTTCTGGATGTTAGGGCAGACAAACGTTACAAAGTCTGTGCCCACAGACTCTGCTGGGTCAGTTAATTTTCCAGAAACAGCAAACCCCCCTGCTTACTATTGTTGCATTGAAGCAATCCATGTATTTCTGTGTAAAGTTTAAGATATAATAAATTTGGTTTCTCTATCAACTGGACATCTGCAGCAGGTTGGTTCCATGCCTACAGGGAGAGGCCCAAGGTCTGCTTAAGAGGGAATCATCAACTGAAGCAAAGATGTGATTTACCTCGAATGTCACAGAAAATGATCCTGAGCAACATAAAATACCAGATAAACAGGGAAATTGTAACAGCACATGTTTTTACTGTGCAAAATCAGGACACAGAACATGGGAACCCCCAAGCTGCTAGGACATTACTGGCCTTCCCAGCAGAAGGTATCAAATCTGAGGTTTGGTTTAATTAATTTAAATTCCTGCAGTAAATTGTCCTAACCCATTCCTTAATCAGTTAAGGTCTCTGCAACTTAGTGAAGTGAATTAAGGTATGTGGAAGAGAACCTGCTCTTCACTCTCTGCTCTTGTAGGACCTTCTAAGGATGCTAATACAATATTCAACATTTTTAAAACTTTGGGGGTTACGATCCCTTTCCTTCCTCTCCTCCTAAGGATTTCACATTGAAAATTTGCTGTTAAGTTGCTTATTTAGCTCAAGTGAAGCCCAACTCCTTCACAGATTAACTCATACTCTTCCAGTTGCATCAGCTAGAGCTCAGCAGCCATTAAGCACACGGCAAAACGAGCAAGATAACATGCAGCCAATCTGAAACATGCTTCCCCGTGCAAGACAAACCCAACAGAGACCACCACAGGACACATAGACACCCAAAGCACATCGCCAGTTGAAGCCATCGCCTCTGACTCAGTTGCACAGGAGGTGCCGGGGAAGGGGGAGAAGCTTCACTGTTCCCTTTTCTGGGTTGATCCATTTGGAAAGGATGATCGTGTCTGCAGGACTATTTTAGGAGGAGGAATTTGGTTTTGCATTCAGAATAATATCAGGATTTAATTTTCTTGCAGATGGTCGCAGGGGATGTTTGGGGGTTTGTGTGTGTGTGTGTGTGTGTGTGTCCGTGTCCCGCAGAAGCTGGAGAGCAGATACACTGCTCCAAGCATCATAACCTGATGCATCTCTTAGGACTCCAAGGGACTGCTTTGCTGCTTCATCAGAAAGGAATTTCAATTTCCACATTACCACGGTATCACAATTTCCATAAATCACTACATATTCTATCAAGAAGGAACAAAAAATATCCTTAGTTTCCTAAAACAAGATGACCAAGTGTTGAAGAAGCTTTCCAGATGGAAGGAACCATAAAAGGGCAAGAGGAGACATCTGTATTGCCAGGAGCTAACACAATGGGACACCACAGCAGGGCAGGGGAAGTGAGAGGGTCATTAATAAGCTAAACTTCATCTGAGTTCATTTTCTGCTCAGGTCTTGGGGGACCTAACAAATTCAAGTGAGCAGCAGCCCTACACCAGCAATGCAGAAGACGCGGGTACTTGTACTGACCGGCTCAGAGTCATAGCAATAATCATCCCAGCTCTGTCTGAGGGGTTTCTTTGTCATCTGAAAGCAAGGCAGACCGGGTTAGGTAGCATTCACACCAAAACCAGCTCCCACTACCTGCTCTTTAACCAGGGCAGGATTTTCCAGGTCAAATAATTGTTGTTTTGCACAGTCAATTCCTTATTTTTCAAGTAAGATTTCTAATGCTCCAGCATAGGTGGTGCTCTGATTCCTGCTGACAGTGGTTTCAAGACAGCAAGGACCTCTCATGCAATAAGTTTAATAGATTTAAAGATCTTTTCTTTTTCTCCACAGCTGCAGAAAAATTTGGGGTACCTAAAGCTGAAAAACTATTGATAGAAAAGCCCTCTGAAGAGCAGAATTTTTGTTTCTACTCTCAACCTCTGCTCTAGACACTCAGAAGTGGTGCAAAAATGTGATTCTCCAACCAGTTAGAAAACAACACTCAAAAGCTTTTTAGGAATTTGCACTTTTTTGCAATCAGACAGACATGGAGTTGAGAGGAGTCAAAGCATGTGTCAGTTACCAGACCCAAGAGACATAAACAGCACCAGAACTTAAAAAAAAAAAAAAAGTCTTATCCTGCAAATCATTGACTTCAAAATGGATAAATGTAAATAACCAGCAGAGAAAATATTCAGGGTGTACCACAGTACCTGCTGTTGGTATGAGATATGGAGAAGTTAACCAAACTCAGGGAAGAGTTTAAATAAATTTGCTTTTAAAAAAGAAATTTAATTTTTTTTTCCCAAACCTGCTCCCTGCATTTACAGATCAAAAGAATAACAGCACATTTTGGTGAAATATCCAAATATATTCTTTCCCATCTGCAATGCAAAACACACGTCTGTTTTGGATAATACAACGTGAGCTGAGGAATCTGGGAGAAAGAAAATAATGCTTGACTCAAGGACCGACTCGGTCCTTGACCTAAAGGGCCTGGTTCAGTATTTTATAGCTTTGCAATTTTAGTATTTCCTTTGCAGTTAAACACTTTGGCTCATGTCTGAGCTCATTTTCCCAGAGCTGTCAGTGTTAAATGGTCTCTCTCAACTAATTATTAAATATTTTTAAATTACTGTAATAAAACCCCTAAAAACTCAAGACTGTCACTACTGTCCATACACTGCATGTCCAGCATCTGCTTCCTTGATGCTCTGGATGTATTTCAGCATCCATTTCCAGCCTACTTGCCCACAGCATCTTAATTTAGATTAAGATAAATACTTTAACCTAAATTACCACATTCCTACTAGTTCTACACACTATATGCCACTGGATTTCTAATTTTACTTCCAAAATTAACACCCTTAAAGAGCTATTAATAAAAAGAAGGACTACAATTAAAAGCAATGTTTTTGACTAACAGAGAACTACCAGATTGCCCAACAAAACCAGTTAATCTGACAAAACATTTGACCCAAATGATCTTGGCACTTTCCCGCTGCTAAATGGCAGCGCAGATGGTTGTAAAGATCACACCACGTTCTCCAACAAAGACCTCCAGATTTTCCTAAGTATGAGTCTATTTGGCCACTAGCAATACCTCCCTGGTTTTTATTTCACACATTTTTCACAGTTGCTGTGGTTTTAGATATATTATGCTTCTGATATTATTAAATTCAAAGGATCACGCTAAACTGCCAGCCATGAAGCTGCAGAAGAAAGACTACCTCACGCACGACGTTCAATCCTGAAGAGCTAGTAGTAAAACATATTTTCCCCTTTTCTCCTAGTCAGCAGACAGATGTTACTGAGTAAATGACATTCACACAGATAACAGGTGAGTTATGACTGTTAAAATTAAAACCACAATATATTTAACATCTCCCAAGCAGGGGATAAAAATAGAAAAGACTGATTTATTTTATTTTTCATGCTATCAAGTGTTCAGATTGCTAGGGCGATAAAATTATTGCCAGTGATGGAAGGCTGCCTACAGAGCATGAAGACAACCCATTTTTACTACTCCACACAATCTCTTACTTAGCATTAAATTCAATAAAGGCAAGACTGTGTATTGCTTTCCCATCGAGGATTACCACCTGGTTGAGGTAATGATATTCCTCAGGCTGCTTCAGATGAAATGCTGATCTCTCTTCCTCACTTGCTCCCGCCAGGAGATAATAAAACACATGGTAGTTCCTGGTGATAAATAAAGTGGAAAAAAAAAAAAAAAAAAGAAAAAAAGAAAGAGATGATAGACTTCAAAACAGCAGCAGTGTTAAGTAGAGAAGTGCACGTACACTGCAGGACCAAATTTTCCAGCTTCCAAACTCAGAGCTGAGAGCAGTTTAGAAATGACCCGTACCCACTTCGGAGTGATGTAAAGGGTTAAATTAAGTAATGGAGAATAAGATCCTTCTTTTCCAGCCAGGGACATCAACAGCCCTAAGTAATTCCAAGCCAATATTGTCACGTTTTCCTTTAGAACATGTGCAGTGCTGAAGTATTTATGAAAAATCAAATCTGCCTTACAAAGCAGAAATTATCATTATTACCACCTTATCACCATTAAAAACTTAATGACTTTGCAGTTTCCACTCCGTAAGAACAGAAAAATCTTCTCTTTTTTACAGCTACTCAAATATTCAAAATACTTGAATATTACTACCACTAAAACTACCCCAAGTGACACTCATCCACTTTGCTTCAAGACAACTCCAGCAGGGATTAACACTCTGAGTGTAGCAGTGTTTCTAAAATTAAAACTTTGCTTTTATTCTGGATGTTTTCCAGGAACAGAGTTTAATCATCTTGCAACACCCAAGAGTACGTTTCTCTGGGCTGTAGATGCTGTTTAACTTTGGAATTGGCCCAGGAGTATTCAAGAGAACTTCTCGCACAACATCTACCTCAAATGGGAAACGCAGACAGAAGTGGCAAGGGCTTGTTGGGACAGGACACAGGGTAATGTTTTAAACTGAGAGATTTAGACTGTAGAAGAAGAAATTTTTTACACCAAGGGTGGTGAGACCCTGGCCCAGGTTGCCCAGAGAGGTGGTCAAGGCCCCACCCCTGGCACCATTGCAGGTGAAGTTGGCTGGGGTTCTGAGCGACCTGCTCTAGTTGCAGATGTCCCTGCTCAGTGCAGGAGAGTTGGACTAGATGAGCTTTAAACGTCCTTTCCCACCCAAACCATTCTGATTCTATAAGAACAATTTGCTTTAATTTGTTTTCTATATAATTTTAGCTTTTTTAGAGACCCTTCTGACAGCTTCATTATGTTAAGAAGTGTAAGACAGTACTAAAATACCACCTCTTCCCCCCAAAATTAAATACTAAATAGCTTGCAAGCTGCACAAGAAAACAAATAGCACATAATAATCCATATGACATGAATCATAAAGAAAATATGAGTAAAAGACTGCCAATAAAATAGTTTATTATCCCTGGATAGTATATTCTTCTTTATACAGCAAAATACAAAATGCATCATTTATCTTTGCACCCATGGTGAAAATCCTGATCCCCCCCATGGCAGCTCTAAGTGGGTTTTACACCATCTGTGCCACGCTATCGGCACGTAGAGAAGTGAAAACCAACCCTGTAAGCAAACTATAGGCACCTACCGTTCGTTGTGCTCCTGATAGACTAGTCTTGATTTCTCCAGGAGGTACTTTTCAACATAAGCTCTAGAAGGAAAAAATAAAAGCATTATTCATTGACCCAATACTCAACTTAAATGAACACAGCTTTACAGGGACTTTTCAGCCTTAGTACACGCACACACACACACAAAAAAAGAAGTTTCAGTCTTGTTTCACTTAGTTATATAAATTTCTTCCTAGGCAGAACAAACCCAATATTATGTTTGGCTTTTGAGGTTTTTTTGGTTTGATACAAAGCCAACACTAACTTGGATATGAAAAACATGATCTCAGATGCGTCAGCCTATGGGCAAGGGAGCACGGGGGGAAATTCTGACAGCAATGAAGAATCTCAGATACCTATTTAATCCAAAACCAGCAAAATAAAATTGCTTGCAGACCAAGGTTTGTGCACACGAAAAACATATCTGGGTATAAAAGTTTGCAAGATGAGATTTAGCTGCAGAATCAGTCCCCAGATTGCCATCTCCTCTTCCAGAAGAGCCACTTCTGCAGCAAAAACTTGGGTCGTTAACTTCTGGCTTAGTCAAAAACTAAACAATTGCAATAGCTCTTTACTGTAGTTTACATTTTATCCTAAGAGCCTCCATAATAAATATATTTAATTCACATATTAAATACTTCTTGCAAGTTTGGAGAGCTGAAACAAGCTTTGACAGGTTTTTTTTCTTCCAAACAATACTAACCAGTAATGACAGAGGTTTGGAAACTGGAGCTATAATTGGCAGGTTTGATGATGTCACTAAGCTTTTCCAGCTACAGACACCCAGTGATGTGGCACTGCTGTTATCAGCCACGTATGAAGTGGGAAACCCAACGAATCTTGGTCATGGTAGGACAAGGAGATGCTTCTATGTTCACTTTGCCACCATAGTCTCCAGATGGGGGAGACAGACCTATTTATGATTTCTGCTCTTATTACAGACCACACCCCCAGGAAAAAACACCAAAAAAACCCCAAAACCCAACAACCAAAAAAATTCATGCAATCACGTAGAGTTGGAAAGGTCTTTTCAGGGTCATCTAGTCCAAATCACTATTTAACCCCAGCTCTCTCAGCCTGTCCTCACAGCGGAGGGGGGGTTCCAGACCACACATCACCTTTGCAGCCCTACTGAATTTAAGTAAAAAATACAGAACCCCCAATTTAAGTATTAAAAGATAGATGTCTCCACATGTTTTCTTTCTATTTACTGTTGTCAAATCTACATTTACGAGTAAAGAAAAGGAGCTCTAAGAGTATGATTTTGTGCAAAATTCTCATTTAACAGTGCTACAGAGCCTGTCCTTAGCACCCGAGGTAGTGTCAGCTGAAATCTGAGGCTGAATTTCATATACAAATACCAACATGCAAAGCACCCCAGCCCAGCGTGTTTGGCTCCTGCTATCCGAGATACAGCCTCATGCCAGTGCAGATTTACCATCATACCAGTGCACTCTTGCTTTTTAATTAGAATGTCTCCTATCTGGCTCTCCTGCAATTTTATGGAGCACGTCAGATGTTGGGGCTTTTGATCATCTTCCGAGGACTGAACAGGTTGTAAAGACCTTCTTCCAGAACTCGCTTCTCATTGAACAGGACGTAATAAATTCATAAAGCCTTATGGGAAAGCACTTCACTGTAGCCATGGCTCATGCTCTATCTATTTTAAGTACATCTTCAAAGCTTTCATTTCACAGGGTGGGGTGGGCTGCTGCTAAAGCTCTCGGCTATTACATCTGTAAGTTCAAATTCATTTTGGGTGTTGGGTCATTATATTCCTTGGGTTTGTAAGCAAATAGCCAACTGCCATTTTCAGCCTCCAAACACAGCAGAATTCTGCTGCTGGGCTGCAAATTACAGTTACGTTAACAAAGCAAATAATATGCAAAGTACAGGATGATGATTCACTTGGGTTGTGCTTAAAATCTATGCTAAGGTAAAAAAAAATAATTAAAACGATTTCTGATTTTCTTTGTAAGATGACAGAAAAAAACCTGCAGTCCCATACACCGGGAAGAGAACATATACATGTGGGTTTATTTGGTGCACTGTATTTCAGTACGTATTTAAATAATTGAAACTTGTTACCCTGGATTTCAGTAGCTATGACAAAAAAATTGAGGCTTAGCCTTTTAACAAAATGGTTCACCGGGATTAAGAGAGGAGAGAGGGAGAGAGAGAGGAGAGAGG
>JANIJG010010219.1:0-28575 GCA_024611175.1 Megaceryle torquata
GTGGAGAGATACAACATTATACACCTGAAATAGGTCATTTCTTGGGATCAGTTATACGTGCATATGGTAGGCCAGCAGAAAGGACTTGGTAGAGAAAAACAGGAAGGAGGTGTTGACATTGCCTAGGGACACAGGTAAAGCCAATAAAATCTCCAGTGACCCTGGGTAAGCACAGGGGGAATCTTCATTTGATTTTCAACCAACATGGTTATTACATCCTGCCTCAAAGTATGGGTGCAGGTGTTCCTATGCTTATATTTCAGCCATGGTGGCTGAATTAGGGGTTTAGATTCGCTGCTGTTGCACTTGTTTCACACAGCCAGAACATACTGCTTGAGGAAGTAATTTTTTTGCTTGTCACATCTGTTTGCTTCAACATGTTTGAGTCATTCTTGAGTACAACTGAGAGAACAGCAAGCAATCAACCAAGTAATTTTAATAGCCTAAAAAACAGTACGATCAATCCTAAAGTAACTACTGTAGCTTCTCAGATTATTTTACACTGATTTCTTATGATCTTTTAGCCATAACCTAATTTGATTTAACATACAGTTTTCATTGAAACAGAGCAACTATTTGGGTAGACAAGCTTACAGTTGTACAACTCTGCTTTCCTTTGCAAAGAAGATGAAAAAAGCAATTTACTGCCTGCATCGGTAATAAATTCAACCCCTGTATAAGGCAGTTCTCAGATTCACTTGGTTCATTTGCTCTTCCCTGCACACGTCCTGTATAACCTGCACAGAGATCTTTGTGTGGGAATACATACAGCCTGAACCACTTGAAGGTCTTTAGAAATACAGATAAGAGAATCGTAGACTGTCAGGGCCCTGATGGCACTATTTTGGATTAAATACTGTGACAACCTCTATACTCCTGGGACCCTTAACCCACACCCTCTGCCAAGGAGTTCCTTTACACTCAGCCTTCAGTCCCTTCAGTGGATTAAGTTGCATGACCTAGGTCAGAGCCTCTTTTCTGGACCTTACTGAAAACATAGTCCTCTTGTGGGTTTGCCCTCCATGCTTCTCTATCATTTGATCAGGCTGCAGATGATTCTCTTCTCTAAGTTTTCTTAAGAATTCAAACCAGACCTTGACTCCTCCAAACATTCTTCAACAAACACTTAATTTTTACCGTGGTGTCTTGCTTCTGGTGCACTGTATGGACCAGGTTTTGTTGCCAGGGCACATGGAATTTGGTGGCTTCACCATATACTAAGCTTAAGCAAACATTGAAGTTCCTTGGTTTTGATTCACTACATGATTGTAATTTACTTATTTTTCCAAACTATGCCATTGACTTGGTTTCTGAAATAAATTGATACAGTACTTTAAAATTCTTTTTCTTTATGAACCAAAATTATTTTTTATGACCTAAAAGTTTTTTTTCCAGTATTTCTTTGTTTACTTCACACAAAATTGTGTCCTTGTAAACTTCTGACTTAAGAGTATGTGTCCAGTATCTGGCGATAATTATTCTGTGAACTCAAGACCATTAAAATCTTTCTTCATTTTCCTGTTGGTTCCATGAAAAACCTAATTTAGCTTTAAGATATGGTATATTCAGAAATGATCATTTGCATGGAAATTGTCATCAAAAATGGAATTTGGTAGCAATGCCTGGACTTAATGATCAGTTTAGCCTCCAGACAGAGCTATCAATCATTTCCAGAAATTGTTATGGTCAAATCCAGCAAGTATATTTAGAAATTTCTCAGTAGTCTTCTGTGCAGATGTTTCATCCTCTTCCCAAAACCCCTAGGCTTATAAAGGTCACATCAGGCCAACAGAGAATTGGAACACAAATTGCCAATTGCAGGTCTGGAGAAAGGTTGCTTCCTATGACAAGCTGAGGAAAAGCCAGAAGTCTGAATGGAGCAGTGGAAAAACACTGCTGTCATTTACTCCCAACTGATTCCATTGTGGCTGCAGTGGGTGTTTAACCACAGAGTTTATCATAACAATTCAGAAAGAGCCTGCTAAAAGCCAAAAAACTTTGAAGTTATTCTAGCAATTTGATTGGTTTTCGATTTTTTTTTTACTGAGCTTTAAATTTATGGTTATAAAGGTTATGGTTATAAAAACCTGATATATTATAACAACCTTACACATGTTACTTGGTGATATGATCTATAGACAACCATTAAAAGGAAATAAGAAATATGAATAAGAAATGTGAAATCCTTTTATGCTGTTTGGAAAGAATTCTGGCACAGTAGGCAAGACACACAAGTTCATTTCCACCTTAATGGTATGAGCTTGGTAGATTTACCAACCCCTCCATGGAGTAATTCAGCAAAGACTGGTTCCAACTTCCAGCTATACTACTTAACCATGATTTCAGTGTTTCTCTGTCATTTCCTGTTGTTTGTGCTAGAAGTTAAGTTTTGAGATATAACCTAAAATGCACAGTATTCAAACTGTGGTAAATGAAGCACGAGCACCCATTTTTCTCAGCTAATTGTTAACATAGCCATCCATATTTAAAAGAACAAAACACTGGGCTTTGTTAGTTTTCACAAACACAGACATTAATTAACCATTATTACCCTTAGAGAAATCCCAGCCCCCACGTTTTCAAATGTATTCACTTGAATTCTTCCCTAAAAAATCAAAATTAATGGTTACTCTTGGAGAATTTTCTTTTTGTTCTTTTCCTGGCAGGAGAAAAGGGAAACAGCATAAAGGTATAAGGATGAGTAGATTAATGTATTTTAATGACTATGTGCTTAAAAGGAAAATGGTCTTTTTGGAATGAACTGGTTCCTGGTGGATCAGCCAAAGTTCATGCAGCAATTAACATTAATTATTTCAAACAGATGCTGAAAACTTTATAACAGATATTAGCTAGCAAGGTTAATTATTGAATGTGGAAGCAATGCACTGATGTAATAAATACAAGGAAACTCAAATCTAAAGGGAATGGTGCCAGCAACTAGAAGAAAACACGATCCGTTCCCATAATAGTAAGTGCAAATGCAATGAACCATACTTTCAGACATCCTTATTCAGCTCTAGTACCTCACAAGACTGTATTGGGATCACAATCCCGAGGACAGAATTCCTAACTTGCCATGCATGTCTTATTCCTTTCCCACTCCTGAGACTAGTATCTGACACAAAAGACAAGAAAGCTTTTTTTCAGATTCCTCCTTGCCCTTCACATTAATTTAGAAGAAAGAGATTTCAGGTAATGCTGGAGTTGAACTGTGCTTCAAAATGAAGAGTAACTAAGTCGTAACAGTTGTTTTTCTAAAATTTCCACTGCCTCTTTTGTGCTAAAAGACACTATGTTGCTAAGGATAATTTTGATCCTTAGCAGCTCCAAATTAAAACATTTGATTGCATACAAATGATAGATAATTTTGGGATACCTGTTACTAAAATTATTAGACTTCAGTGATGCCACCTTTCTTTTCTCTACTTTGATTGGATTTGTTGGAATTATTAAATAAAAAAAAATAATTCTAAAAACAGAGAGGTCGGAGGCTGCTTGTGAGAAATATCTGTTTAAGATAAAATTATTAAGCAGCCTCTGACCTTTGGTAACTATGTTTTCCTTATGTGGTACAGTTTAAGCTGGTAGGAGTAATTGACTCTGTGTGATTTCCTCAATTGTATGTCTTGTGGCTGTTTCAGCTGTTTTCCAATAGTCATATTGATTTTGAAACTTTGCCAGTATTTTGAGGTTTGTTGCTATGCAAACAATTGTTAGCCTTAAAAGTTATTGATCCATTTCCAAGAAGGCTCAGAAAAGCTTTTTATTTTCAGCTTTTACACATTACAATAAATTTATTACTTTTTAGGAAGAGGTATAAATAATTTTATAATCACGTTTTACTTTTAACAAATGGGCACACGATAGACTCATCTTGCTCTTGTTTTCAGTTCATTCTCTTAAATAAGAACTAACTCTAGTAGTAGAACAATGATTTTCAAATAAGTTCAATATGCTCAACAACTCATCTTTCTGAATGCACAAAAATTAATACCAGAAAAGTCTGAAACAAAGCTCACAAAATTCAATTTTATCCTGGATTTGAAGACCTTAAAGTGTGAGGTTTTTAATAGGAAGATTTAGTAATACTGTGGATTTCATTCTTTTAACTGTGACTTCTCAAGTACAGGAGAGTTTTTTTCCTGTTCCTTTAATAAAATTGCTTATAAAAGTTAATGAAGGCAATATTAGGCTTGAATTATAGGGCCATAGATAGTGTATATTTATCCAGCTATTAACAGGAGAAAGGTTAAACTCTAAGTCAGGGGATCATATTCCAACACAATTTCATATAAAAAGTCAAGTTCTGTAGCAAGCAATTAAAAAGAAAGAAAGGAGAGGAAGGAAAAACACATATAAATAAACTCTCCCATCAGTCTGCCTTCAAGTAAACTGAATTTATAAGATCCATCAGAGGGACTGTCATGACCAGTGCAGCAGAAACTGTGTTGTAGCACATATTATTGGACATCAAATGTAAGCAGACTGCAAACTGACATAGGTGGAGCTCATTGTGCAGATGCCTCCCTGCAGAGCACGGGGAGGAATGAAACTTTGAAAAATGAAAAAAGTTTTACATTTAATGCAACTTTGAATAATGAAAAAAGTTTTATATTTTTCCTTTTTTCTTTCTAGAAATCTGACACAGAATTTTTCTTAAGCATTTAAAGGAAATGGGCCAAAAGCAGCCCAGATTGACATGGTATTTATGGAGCTAGTTTTTAATGTTGTCATAATAACTTCCTCCTGGGTTGGATTCAACGCAACAGGCTTCTTTCCAGGTTCCATGTAGAGAAAGCCAATATCTTGTCAGGATAGCTCATGAGAGATATTACTACAGAAACTGGCTTTGACCTGAAATACAAATGCTAGCTTAACTCTCACCAGGATCCAGATACTTTGTTCTGCTTAGTCTGCACCTAATGAAATATTTGTGCTTAATTATCTACTTAGTTCATACAAATGGACCCTTCTCCACCTCCAAGTGTTCAGAGGATGTCTGATAGAGGGTGGTAACACAGGAACTGATTTTCAGCTATGGTGAGTTAGTGGAGCTGTGCCAGCTGCAATCAACCACGGATCTGGCCAATAGACAGCAGGTTGTTGAAGGGATGAGGAATACAACTTTAATTTTATTGAGCTTTTACATGATGTTTCTTAATATGATGTTGATTTAGTTTTCTCCTTTTAAATAATATCATCATTTACATCGATCAGATGCTATTATCTTGGCAAAAACCCAAAATCTCCAAATCCCTATATCAAAAAACATTATGTTGACATTATGTTGACATTTTTTTTACTGACATCCTTTTACCATTGTCTTGACACAGTAATGTCTCTTAGCATAGTTGCATTGAAATAATTTTTCTATCAGTTTGACGTGACATTGTCTCTGTGGACTTGTACTGACACTTAAAACAAATACAGAATAAATGTTGCCATTTTGCACAGCAAAAAATTGCCGTGCTCACAAAACAATTTTGTTTTCACAATATGATGAGCCACTTTAATAACAGCTTTCGATTTTAGATGGCTATTCTTTTTTTTTTTTCTCTCTTTTTTTCCCTAGAGCTTGCTACTATAAAAAAATCCCTATAAAATGAAAGCAGAATTTCACCTTTGCTCATCTAACATGACTGCATAGTGAAACTGATTTAGTTTAAAATGAAAGCAAAATATAGTAAAAATATCCAGTTAGTTACAACTGAGATGTAAAACTGCTCACATAAAATAGGAAAAAATAGTGACTTTTGAGTCTGGCTGTTCTAAGATTTGTTCACCTCTTCCAAAGGATTTTTTTTTTTCTTTTTTTTTCTTTTCTTTTTTTTTCTTTTTTTTCTTTTTTTTTTTTTTTTTAATGTCCATAAAGTTGTATAAAACTTCTACAGGTTTGTATCTTCCTTTGATTTGCAATTTAGGTGAATATGAGCATACAGACAAGAAAACCCATTTTGAAGGGTTATGTTCAGGAATTCCAGCACTGTTTCCCCTAGGCTCTTTAAACACTCAGGTAGCATCCAGCCATTTAGAAAAAAAGTATATGCAGAACTATATCAAAACATTGAGGTTACAGTTTTCATGATTTGCCATGATAATCACAATTCTGTTACTTTCATATTCCAAACTCAGGCTAAGATTGTGGAACGTGGTCTAAAGGAAAAATCATTGGAGTGGGATCATTTTTGCATCTTGGTGTTTGTCTTTAAGATGCTTTTCATTAGTGACCCTAACATAAAAACAACCAGCTATGAAAATTTGTTAATGGCTCAGAGTTTGAAAGGACTGTCTTAACATATAAGGGTCAAACTACCAGCAAGCACTAGGTGACATTAAACACTGGGAATGACATGACATTTAATAGTGCAAAATAAAAGCTATGTCTCAGAAAAGGTCAACAAGGATGCTTGTTAGAAACCTGGAGCTCAACATTGAACATAAGGAGATCTGCCTAAGTGATATAATAATGAAAAGAAACTAAGACTGTTGTCAGGGCAAGAGTTTCAAATATAAAAAAGATGAATAGCATTATACAGGCTACTGGAATACAGGACTATGGATTTGTTGCTAATGTCCAGAGAGATTAATTCAAACTGAAAGACTATCAGGGAGACATTATGAGGTGCGGCCTTTTACTTTCTGCACCCCCCAATGTGGTGCAGAAGATCCAGCAGTGGCCTTTGTCCGCACATCAACCCTTGGTACTAACTCTAAACGTGGGGTGTTATCACTGCTAGAAGCAGACACTGCCTGCAAAAACAGGCTGCTAACTTCAGAAAGTGCAGTTAGTGAGAAGAACTGAACTGAAAAGTAAAATCACTGAAAAGAATTAGTTCTGTTCTCACTCAAAGCAAGACAATGTGTAGTTTGGCTATATATTTCCCTGAGCACACCAAAACTCTGCTGTTTGGAACAGGATTGGATTATATAATATTTAGGAAGATGTTCTTTACTATGAAGGTGGCGAGACACTGGAACAGGTTTCCCAGAGAAGTTGTGGAAGCCCCATTCCTGGGAGTGTTTAAGACCAGGCTGGATGAGGCTTTGAACAACCTGGTCTAGTGGGAGGTGTCCCTACCCATGGCTAGATGATCTTTCAGGTCCTTTCCAACTCAAGCCATTTTGTGATTCTGTGATTCTGTGGTATTTCATCTACAGCAAAAAAGAGTTGAGTTTATCAGTGTAGACCAACAGATTTGCTAACTAAACCTAACTTGCGATTCATAACTGCTGCAGTAGTAGGGCCAGAAACAAAGGTGATTTTAGTCTTCAGACTAAAATTAGTATTATATGATTTCTCTAAGGGACTTTCTTCTGACCACAGGTGATTTGACAAAGGTCTCTTACAGTACTAAGATCCTCTTTTCCTGAGTCCTTCATGTGGGCCTGCTTTCACAGTTCTCTGACAGTTTTAGTGTGTGTCTGTGGACTTTCACATAAGCTGGAATAAAGCTCTGTGCTTTTTAGTGCTGGTCAGGTGCCATCACAAAGAGAATAAAAAGTTGTAACACTAGTAATTGTGAAGAGAGAAGAATATTTAATCAATAATTGATGTCAGAGTAGCAGATCTCTGAATTTATGTACATTACAAGTTTGGTCGAGGTCAATGCTTGTTTGATTGCCTGTTGTTTACACATTTATAAGTTAAAAAAAAAAAAAAATTAGGAGAAACTGCCTTTGAAGACCAGCTGACGTATTTGCTTTAGTACAAAGCAATTTGAATTTTCTTGATAATACCAGGTTACTGAGTCATAGTCCACACTTTATACCAGCCTGCTTCTGTTCATCAGGAGCATGATGCTCTGTTTTAACAATGATGAAGCCCAGGAGCACTTTTTCAATAAATAATACAAATTTAATCTTAAACAGACAGGTTAAGCTGACAGCTGATGAAATCTAAACACTTGCTGTCTTTTTCACAAGTAATATACACAGTGGAGCGCCTCTACAAGTTATAAACAGCATTTTAAGCAGTCAAACTAAAAAGGAGAAAGGGGTATATTTAAATGCAAATCTCAACAATTCAGTGCTTTAAAATATCAGTCAAGTCTCCTTGAACCATGCTGCTGTAACTGAATGAAGTAGCTTGAGAACTTTAAAATGAAGTGAGCTGACACTTCAGGTTAACATTGATTTAACACACATTGGCCTAGGTGAACTAATATTGAACATAACAGAATGACAGCATGTTATACATCACTGGAAGAGAGCTGTCAGAAGGTAGTTTCTCAAAGAAGTAAGTCCAAGTTGTTTCTAGAATTTTGGCCTTCATTTCAGTTCCTCTTCTGCAACGTTTTAATCACAGGATCAGCAACTAGTCATTCCAAGGACCGTGGCATTACAAAAAAAAGTATGTCTGCTGAGGTCACAGTATTCGCTGAAGACATGAATGGAAAATATTAATATGGTTAGCACTGGATATTGTTTTGGTAGCTTAAGCAGATCACAGAATTTTCTTGGCTGGAATAGACCTCCAAGATCATGAAGTCCAGCCTATGACCCAGCACCGTGACATCAGCTAGACAATCAATACACTTGTGAATTTTCTGACACCAGAAAATTTCCTTATTATTATAAGGATACAATTAATAAAATTATGTTAGCATCATATAATTATGGCTTCCTTATCTGTGCTTCCCAACAAAATGAGAGTAGAAGTTCCAAGCAGGAGGGATTTTCAGAGTTTTTGGCTCTGATCTGTCTTTGGGAACAGAAGACTTTGGAAAAGAATGTCTGGCAAGGGCTAAAAATGCTCTAAGAATGTGGAAGAAGTTATCAAAAGGAGATGAAGTATATTGAAGATTCAAATGAAATAAGTACGCTTTCTTCTTCACAAAGAATAACTGTTGGAATGGAGGAACATGATGGATGCCATGCTAAAAGGTATATCTAAAACAAGTTAAAGATCTTTTTTTGTCAAAATGCTTGTTGATTTCTTTTGATGTACGGTTAGATTTCCAAAAATTCTACCAAACACTTTGCCACATGTTCACTGTTTATCAGGTAGAGGATTAAGTCACACCAGTTTCCATAGCCACCAACAGACTAAAAAGCAAGTTTAACTCCCCTGACAAAATGCTTAGGTAGCCCTTTGTCTACAAATTAATTCTTTCTTCTGGGGGGAGGGGGGGGGAACAAACAACAAACAAAACTTTAAAGTTTCATTATGAACACAGCCAAAAGCAGTGTATTTTTTGTACTTAAGTACAAAGAACATCTCTAGGTTCCTCTCTAATTCTACAGAAGAATGCATTTCAAAGCATTTATTAGAGCTGGAGAGTGTGTCTGAAACATGAACTGACATTATATAAACCCCTGCCATGCATACAAGAATATTTAAATGATTCTGACCCAGATTGTGTTAGGAATCAAGTTTCTTTCTTGACAATGCAGCTTCAAGTCAAACCTTTAGAGTTGGTAGAGGGTCTACAAACACATTATCTTTTCTATATAGCCCCAGGCATAAAAAGAGAGAGAAATATGCAGAGAGAGATAAATATGTAAAGAAAGATACATATTCACAAGTAAGAGTAAAAGCAATAAAAAAATGAAAAATTTTGCTCCCACTTCTCTGATTAAATATTTAGGAAAGGGGTATTGCACAACTATTTATTGTCCAGCACAGTTTCTATGCTTTAACACTCTGTAAGGTACTTCTGCTGGATGGAATCCAGCACCATCTACATATTTCAGTATTTGCTCTTAACAAAGGTATGATATATGGAGTCTTTGGTGTTTTGCAGGGGGCTTATTTTTTACATGTAGTGTAAAATAGTGAATGGACTACTGGGCAAGCTTGTGATCAGTTCTTTTTGACCTATGGTATGCTTACGAATGAACCCACAGGAAGGTGGGGAGGACATCTAAGGGAATTAATTGATTACAGAATCTCTGTGAGCAGGTTAGCTCATGCCACAGTAGATTTAGTCTGTCATTGTAAATGGGAGATGAGACAGAAACAAGGAAAAATCTAAGATCCAATCCCTTGGTACTAACTTCTTTAAAAAAGGACATCCCTAAGCAAAATTTGACTGTTTTCCTCCTCCCCATCTAGTCTTCCTAATGATGGCAGAAAATTCTTCTCTTTGTGGTTCAAGATGAGGTTATTCCTTGTGTCTAGGACACAACTAGAACTCAGATGAACTCACAAGTCCCAAAATAATAACAAAAGCTGCTAGCAGGCACCTATATGCTTTCACAACTAATCCTTTCCCTCTATTGAAATCAGGTTATGTATAAAAAAAGAAATCCTGATTTTATCCATATTATAAACTTACTGTGAACATACTAGTCAATAGTATGTTTTGAAGAGAAAATATGGGGGAAAAAAATACCAATTTTTAACACTTCTTTTTTTCTGACCACGTTTTAGTGGCCACATTGGTTAAAGGATGAAGACAGAACAAAAGGAAAGCAACAAACTACTGAAGCATTGGAACAGGCTGCACAAGGAAGTGGTTGAGCCACTGTACCTGGAGGTATGTAAAATATGTGCAGATGTGGTGCTTGGGGACATGATTTAGTGGTGGACTTGCAGTGTTAGCTTTATAGTTGGATGTTATGATCTTAAAAGTCTTTTCCAAACTAAATAATTCTTTGATTCTAAGACAGTTAAAAAGTATGTGAAGGCCCACCTCCAGTTCATACCAATCTGATAGCAAAAGTCATTTGTTGCAGATGTAGCACAATGGGGATGAGGCATGATCATTACTATGGAAACATAAGGCAATGCTCCACATAGTATAGCTGGCTAAGTTGACAGAGGACTCATCGGAAATTCAATATTTAATTAGTGTACACATTTTACTTAGCATTAGTTGATTACCCAGAGATCAGATTCCTACTCTACACTCTCTCTTAAACCTCATGCCGACCTTAATTGTCCTCATTAATGGAATAAGTCTAGTGTCACAAAGGTGGCCAAACTCATTCTTTGCTATCATGCTTAGCATACATTTATGCTGTAATTCTATAATATAAATGGTAAACTGTGCATTAGTATTATATCTGTACCATAATGGTATCAGAATGATATAATTAATAATTAAAATCTCATTATATATTTAATAAGGGGCACACTTTGAATGTTTTGAATGTGTAGTGTTGATTTGCAGATGAAAAGCTGCAGATCCTCTTGCCAAACCCCAGAAGTTTGCACATACTGTAATTCTCATTCCTTTCAAATATCAAATACTTCCATGCACCTTTTCTTTAATGACAGAAGAGAGATCCTATCTACATCAGTTTTTCTTAATACCAATATTTTTCTGAATTAAGTAGTTTAAAATAGAAGCACATTTATTTTATGGTTTTTTTTTCTTGAAGTGTTGTCTCATTAATTGAGCTTCTACAACGTTGTATATTCTTCATAAGCATGTAAAGAAAACCTCCTATAGATGAGGATCATTGTAGTAGCAAGCAGTTCCATACTCATCCCTTGCTCAGGTGATCTTATGATCGTGAAAGTTCTAAAACATAACTGTCCAAAATACAAAGCATCATTGAAATCATGCAATTTCTGTTAAAGGACTCCTTACATCAGTCTCTGTATTTAAAAGTAGTGAGCTGTTTTGCTGGCTACTTTTTCCATATCCCATTCCATCCACCTGAAGTCAGAAATGAAAAGTAGTTTAAGTAAAATTCATTTAAATCAAGAAATTTCTGCTTAATTACATAGTTCTATTCAAGAATTAACTAACTAAACTAACTAATTTGGTTGAGTCCTGTGACTGTCCTCCTATCCCTGCACCAAGTAAGCTTCTGAAACCATGACCCACTATGCAGACTTGGATGCTGCCGTATAAGAAGTTATAGTACACCACACTTCTTGTTCTAAGTAATACCATTAATTTTATTATTTTTATATCCCTATCCAAACATAAAAACCCAGCTATGAGTCTTTAATTCGAACTTTAATAAGTAACTAGGTTTTGTTTTATGAAATTCTGATGTTAAGGTACCACGGGAATTTGGTGGTGTTTCATGTGCTTATAGCAGTGCTTCCTTTTATTAAGAAGTTCAGAAGCTACATCATTCTTCTGCTATAAGTCTAAATATACTGAATAAAACTACACAGGCCAATCTTGGAGACCTCACCTGGAGTACTGCGTCCAGTTCTGGAGCCATCAACGCAGGATTGATGTGGACCTGATGGAGCAGGTCCAGAGCTGGGCCACAAAAATGATCAGAGGGCTGGAACATCTCTCCTACAAGGCCAGGTTGAGGGGGCTGGGGTTGTTCAGCCTGGAGAAGGCTCTGTGTAGACTTTATAGCAGCCTCAAATACCTGAAAGGGGGCCTACAGGAAAACTGGGGAAGGGCTGTTTACAAGGGCTCGTAGTGATAGGATGAGGGGCAATGGTTTTAAACTAGAGAAGGATAGACCTAGATTGGACGTTAAGAAGGAGTTCTTCACTACGAGGGTGGTGGAGCACTGGGACAAGTTGCCCAGGAAGGTGCTGGAGACCCCATCCCTGGACACATTCAAGGTCAGGCTTGACGAAGCTCTGAGCAACCTGCTGTAGTTGAGGACGTCCGTGCTCACTGCAGAGGGATTGGACTAGGTGGCCTTTAGAGGTCTCTTCCAACCCAATGCATTCTATGATTCAACACTAAATATTCTGGAAATATAAACAGGAGTTACTTGGAAGGAATTACTTTTGTGTCAGAAAAACACAAAGCAGTGTTTTAGTCACATGTTTAAGCACTAAGGTGACTCTCCCTCCCAGTTGCAGACTATTCCTCTCCTGAATTCATTTTGATAGGAAAGTCAACATGGATATACATCTACAGTAATGGCTAAATAAAAATACCCTCAGGCTTGAAAATGTCAACTAATACAAGTAGAAGCTGTAGAAAAGACAGGTCACTGTAATGTGTTTATAGTCTTTACTACACTTTTTAAACTTTGCTAGGCAATCAAAATAAAACTGACAGCAATCATCTGAGTAACACCAATTTACCAGCTAGGAGGACAGATAAATATTTGGTTACCTTTAGTCTTTGTAAGTAAATTTATGGTAAGTCATCAGTCTCTGAGATAAAGTTTAGGTTTTTTCCATAAATTATTGCCTGGGTTTTGGGTTTTTTTTCCACGTACACATGTAGCTTTGATTCCTTTTTGTTGTCGCTCCTATCTACAAAAATAAATGTATGTAAGTACAGAAGCAAACTACTTTGGACAAAAAAATACTGATCATTCATATACAAATGTATTATCTATTAAATCTTTTTTTGAAATTAAAATATTCATTAATTAAAAAGTGAGAAATCTATTTTGCTTTATTTAGGTCATATGAGCACTACAGGAAAGCTAGATTACTCCACAAGATCTTTTCCAGACCAAGGCAGAATTTTTATCAAATGACCCAAAATAAATTATTTACTCCATTAGATTTACCAATTTGTAGGCAGAAGCATCTAAATTATTCTGATTTACAAGCTAAAAAGAAAGAAAAAGAAAGCCTGTCATCCTACTTGTGTCTCTGGATTTACATGTTTTGTTTTGTTTTTTTCTCCTCAACAACCAGACTCAAAGAGTAGACACTAAGCCTCTCCTGGATTTAGAACAACAGCTCAAATTCATAATTAAATTACTGCAGTTTAAGAAGCTGTTGCATGTTAATTCAGCTGCAGTAACTGCCATCGTGTACACTGTTATGTCCAGACTTCTGGCAATTGGAAAAGTTAGCAGAAAAGTGCTGTTGCTTTTACTTTTGCCCAAACTCACCAAAGCACACATGAGCAGTCACTGCAGTCAGTTGCCATATGGTAAAGTTCAGCAAGTAGCTGGAGCTTTAGTGCAACCAGATTTCATGGCCCGATAGAAAGGCAGAGATAAACATACACAGTTTTGATCATCTCTGTAGGACTGAAAGCCAGAAAAACCTAACTGAAAATAGACTTTGTCTACAAGAGCAAACTGCTTAGATGAAAGGTGAAGTATAGTAGATGAATGATAGTTGGTGCCAATAAAAGCAGTAAGCCATAAAACCAATTTAAACAGCATTAAGGGGCAAATAAAGAAGAGTAGCATTTTCATTCTAATTCCTTTGTGGAATATTTATGGCGTGATGACCTTACTCAAAGTAAAAAATGCAAGTGACAAGGAAAAACCTATTCTTGCATTTCAAATATGCTAAGAAAACAGTAGCAGGCTGGTTTTACTTATCCATGCTATGCAGACATATATTTCTGTGGACAATATGAAAATACCTCCAATCCTTTGCTTATGCGTAGAACATACATAGATTCTCTTAAAATGTTGGGTGTTTCCTTTAAAAAATAAATAAAACTATGACAATATGTGAAAAGCAGGTAAAGAGTTAAAGGGGGAAGGGGAAGAATATTTGATCATGTTTAATCTAATAGTGTAGCACAAAATCAGCCTGCTTGCAAAAATTCAGATTATTTTATAGGATACAAGTAAGAATCTTTGCAGCAGATTTATAAATGTGGAAAACAAAAAACTTCCCTGATCTTCTACTAGGATGGAAGTTCTGCTTGAAAATAGGAACAGTCCAAAAGCAAGAGTAGGTTAAGAAATAGACACTCCACAAAGTATGGTCTTTGCAGGCATTTGCAAATAATTGGGTAGCTGGTCTACAGCACAACCTACTGTGCCAGAGAGAAGAGAGCAAGCTCTTTCTCCCATATAATATTCACTATAACTACCAAGTAATGCTGTCGGTTGTTGGAGCTGAAAACCAGACTTGCAGTTGACAACAGATTGCAAGTATCTCGTTACCTTTCAGTGCTACTAGGAAAAGGAAAAAAAAGTAAGCAAACAGGAAACTCCTTTGAAAAAACAGGTTCTGTCTACTGAAAAATCTCTGTAGCTTGTAGGCCTCCATAAATAAATAGTAATTACATACCCAAATATGACTTGCAAGTCTTCAGAAACATAATGCATAGTTAATACTATTTAACACATACCTAGCACTGGATAACCATACCCTATGGGACACTGCAAATAGGAGAAACAATGGTGATACCTCCCCTTTAAGGGCATTTTTCTCTCTTACTGAGGCTAACATGCCAACACTTACATCAGCTACCTCTGAAAATAAAGTACCCATGCACTCGATTTTTCCAGGTATTTCCAGGAACTTCCAAGAATTATGTCATTATGACAGCAATTGCTTCCCACAGAAAATATAATGGCTAATGACAGAAGGGGATGTTTCAATGCAAAGCAGAACATATATGAAGCAGAGTAGGGTGTGGAAAGACAAGACTCCTGTTATAAATTGGACATTGACTCAATGGGGCAGAACATCATCAGCTATTGTATTTATGTGGGTGGGTCACAGAATCATTACAGAATCATTAAGGTTGGAAAAAACCTCCAAGATCATCAAGTCCAAAGTCAAGTGATCTTCTATGTTCAAATATTCTAGCAAAGAAATTACTTTGCCATTTAGTAGGCTGGTTTCAGCTAGGATAGAGTTAATTTTCTTCATAGGAGCTAGCACAGTGCTATGTTTTGGATTTAGGATGAGAATAATGTTGATAACACACTGATGATTTAGTTGTTGCTAAGCAGCACTTACACTAAGTCAAGGACTTTTCAGCTTCTCATACCGCCCTGCCAGTGAGGAGGCTGGAGGTGCACAAGAAGCTGTGTGGGACACAGCCAGGACAGCTGACTCAAACTGGCCAAAGGGCTATTCCATACTATATGATGTCATGCTGAACAATAAAACTTGAGGAAGTTGGCCAGGGTGTAGTAACCCCTGCTCAGGGACGGGATGGACATCATTTAGTGGGTGGTGAACAATAGCATTGAGCATCACTTGTTTTGTGTGCTCTTTTATCATCATCACCTTTCTTTTCTGTCTTTATCTCAACCCACAAGTACCTTTCTTCCCTTTCTCTCCCCCATCCCACTACAAGGGGAGTGAGCAAATGGCTGTGTGGTGTGTAGCTGCCCGCTGGGTTAAACCACAACATTAATACTACTTGAATTTATATCATTCCCTTCTCTAGAAAATCTATTGGGCAGAGAGCAACAGAAAAGCTGAGCTTACCCATGGAATTCCTATTCTGTTGTAGCTGGGGAAGCATTGAGAGGCCTCCTGAATGGCTGACATCAGGCTCCCAAACTTTAATTCCCAGGTGTTGACAGAAGAAAAAGAAGAATATATACTTAGATTTGAAAAGAAAAGTGTGCTTCAAAGAACACCAGCCAGTGACAAAGCTCTTAATGTTGACAAAGTAAAATAGAGAATAAGAAGGCTTTGAGAATCTATGAAATAAGGTAAATCTGAATGTCCCAGGGACACAAACAGCTTCTTTCATTATTGCTAACAGAAAAAAAAAAAAACAACCAAAAAAGAACCAAACAAAACCCAGACATTATGAATAACAAATACTCCTGATAAATTTTCTAAATATTTTTTTTCCGCTGCCAATACCATATGTACAGAATATATTAATTGCTTTAGAACTAAACTGTCTCTGTGACTTCCACTTTCTGAATCAGCTTTCAATGTTTTCCAGTTATTTTATTTTCCATTAGCTTAACTATGTCATTCTAGATGACTAAGCTCAATCAAATGGACGCTCTTGTCAATGCCAATATTTGTTAGATTGCTATTCATTTTAGTATCTTGTCTCTTAAAGTTATCTTGGATGAGTTCTTGTAATACCTTACTCTATATAATAGAGTTATTTCTATTAAAAGTTTCAGAAAAATCCATAACAGGTCTGAGGAAGAATTGTATGAAAATACCAGTCACCTGTTCCATTAAAAAAGGACATTATTTTTTTTTCTTCCCTTTTTCTATATAAAGGCTTTATATACCAGATGTTTTGAGCTTTCTTGTTGAAATATGCCAAATATGAAAGAACAGCTTGGGATGAGGCTGCTTTGGGTACTTCCAGAAAAAAGGCTCATGTTGAATCACGGTTGACTTTAACAGGTTTAGTTAATTTTCAAAGATACATTTAGAGATATCAAAACTGGAATTTGAATTGTAACATTTAATTTTCCCTGTTGTTTCTACTTTGATTGAAGGTACTTAAATATCTGGACTCCTATGTCAATTATTTTTGTTGAGTATTTGATGTGATATGGATGTTTAAAAAAAAAAGCGTAGTGATTTATAACATCTGCTTGGAGAAGGAAGAAGGGCTTCTAATTTTTTTTAACCACTTTGTTGGCCTGAATTAGACTATCAACATATATAACTGGAGAGTATGTAGAATACAATTCTATATCTTAACAGGTACCAGGGTTTTCTTTAATCACTTCTTTTGCTTTCCTAAAGCTATGACTGAAACAGACAAGTTACTGTTAAAACATCTGGGTTTATATCACTTTTCCTCTTTGTAAAGAGGCTGTTTAGGATGTAAACAAGTTATTTAAAAAGCAACAGGATTACGCAGTGGCAATTTGCTAGTCTTTATCAAATGTATTCTGAAATTCTGGTCCTGTTAACTTAAATTTACTGTTGCTCATGTCATAATACGAGATGACCAAAAGCAAGCTGTAGGTTAAGTAACATTGGCTTTTTTGAAAATAAATAAATAAATAAAATCACATAGTGGTGACAAAACATGAGCACAGTTCTACTCTCATGGTTCCAGGTCAGCTCGTAAGAGGAAAGACCCTGATCAGACTTCACAGAAATGTGGAAGACTATGAAGTCATCAAATCTGAACACAGGCTGAAATCCCCGAACTCCAATCTTTTGCCTCAAATACTCTACTAGTAATAGAGAAGTCAGTTATTCTGACTTCTTTTGGATTATAAAAAAATAAAACTTCTGCATCTTTTCTGAGAATTCTCACAATACCTCAAAGCTGCCATATTACTGATGCCTACTACAAGACCAACCTCATTTAATAAAGAAATCTAATGTACAGGATTGGCTACTAGAAGCTAGATAAGTCTTTACAGACAGGTATGTTGTAAAACAGCACATAGTGGAGTTATGATGGCTACTGAAAATCTCAGGCTTATATTTTCAAGCTTTCTGATACTTCCAGCAATGCAGCCCTCATATGTCATTAACATATTATATGATTTCTTTTCATGGGAGGCTTGAAGTCTTTCACAAGAAAAGTGCACGTCATCTCATTCCTTGGTCACTGAGGACTCTCTATTGTCAACTTCAATTTCTGTATCAAGTGTTTTGAGTAATCACTTTCTTCCTGTGGTACTATCACTGCACTGCTAGGGTACAGCCTGCCTTTTCCTCCCAGCCTACTGTTAGGTTAAAGGATATACTAATCATCAATATTCATACCCAGCTTTTATTCCAGGAATATCCCAGAAGTCCTTCTTTCCTGAATGAAGGGTACCAGACTAATAGGATCTCATGAGAACTTATTAATTCTTCTTGCTTTCGTTACCTGCTATGATCCTTCTGTCATTTCCTAGCAGTTGTGTCATTATCTCATTTAATTTAATATAATTTATGGAATTGTCCTGCCTAAGGAGCAAGCAGGAGATATTTACTTACATTTTTTTAATGTGCACTCTCTTCACTGGAACGTATTATTTTCATATATTTATATCAAATAAAAACCTTTTCTTTCCCTGCAGAGAATACTTTTCCATGCCATACAAACAGACTTCTCAGAAGGCAATAAATACACCTACTGTGTTCTGGGGCAGAATGATTGTATCAAGGGAGGCAACTGTTATTTCCCACAATACCAGCTGTTCCATCCTATAACTCACATTAAAAACTAACACATTTTTTATAAATTTCTCTGTCACTTCATTGTACTTACAAAAACAGTCAAAGTTATATGTTACTTGTCACTTTTGAGTTCCCCCAGGATTTACTGCCTTAACATAATTCTTCATGTGGCAATATCCCCAAATTGTTCTTGCAGTGTTTAGAGGCTATTACTTAAAGTATCTGTAAATATATGTTTGATAATGTAGATTTAACATTATTTTTAATTACAGATGTCAGAATGAAAATTGAATTATGGCATCTAACTGCCAAATGATAACTTCATTGACATTTAATCTGTCCATCAGATGGTGGCGATGCATTGGTGAAAAATAACACTATCAAAGAAAAAACAACCTCGCCTTCTGCTTGTTTACAACTTAAAAATGAAAAAAAGGTAAGGAAAACCTCAGCACTTTTGTATCCACTCAGAAAAACAACTTGCTTCTAACATTTTTCCCTCCTAAATAGAGGGGCAATGCAGCCTCACCCATTGAAAGAAGCAGGAAAAGGTCGTTACCATATGGTGGGGTTTTTTTCCTCTTTTTGCTATGTCCTATTGTTCCTCACAGGTGTTATTTACCTACAGGGGAATTCAGCCTCCTTGTAAATAGTGATTTCTGTAAAAGCAGACATGAGTTAGTAATCTCTCTTTTAAAGGTTATTTCCCTCAACCTTCCAGCAAGTTTTTCAACATTTTGCTTAATGCCATTGCAGGGGTGGATACCAAGGGTCTCTCCTACTTCTGCTGAAGGCTGTGGTAATTCTGACTGCAAAGAAAAAGTATGTGTGATTTGTCCTGAATCTACCACTTACTGAAGAGTGGATCATAATATGATGCCTTGCTTCCAATGATGTAAATGAAGAGAAGAACATTCATTGCATATTTGTGTATTTGCTACCAAAATGCAGAGCAAGAAGAGATCTCAAGGTGGAGGAGGAGAAATCAAATGATAAATCCAAATTTTATCACTAAATTTGCTCAGAAGGTTCTATTAAAATATGGAATTATTGATATACGTGATCCAAAGGTAGGTAAAATAGCTGAACATTTTCAGCTCTCAGTCTCTGGACAATGCCTTAATATACTGGAATCCACAGAATTAAACACATTTTGTTCTGCTTGAAGAATGGCTTTCTCCATTGTGTTAGCTAACACCAAGCTAAGATGAAAGCTCCCCAAGCCTGCGGACAAGAAAAGACATCATTTGCCTGGGTTAACAGATAACAGAAATACAAGAGCTATTGGAAAAGTTCAGTAGAGAGAAAGGATGGTTTGGCATTTGTTCTCCAAGACTGGCAACCCCTACAAGTTGAAGACAGCTTTTATGCATTCAACAAACAGTTTAGGTCACACACACTTAAAGCTTCAGCTGGAAACTGAAGAACAAAGGATACTTAATGGGTATCACAGATGGAAAGTCATCAATAAAATAGTGAAGTATATATGAGTAAGAATAGCACAGACAGAAGACCTGGACAATAAATGTGATTTTTTTCTTTTCTACTGAATGATAGCAGCCTTAATGCATATAAATGTATGAATTTCAGAAAAGGCTTAAACATTTTTTCTTACAAAAAAAACAAAACCAAACCAAACCAAAACCAACAAACCTAAACATCTTCCATTTAACCCAAATCAAGGTTCTCTCTTCCTATATACACTGCTGCAATATAGTTTAGAAAATGGTTTATATTTTTTATTCCTAGTATGATGCAAAAGCAGAACTGAAACTAAAAATACCAGATGGAGGAAAGCAAGGTGAGCTATAGCAGCTTGCAGGAAGGCTGTGCACTATGTCCTCTGCTGCACAGTCAGAAATAATGTGACTTTTTCTACCTCTGCAGTTAAAGAACACAAAACCCTTAACTCCAGCAGAATCAGCTTTTAGTTTTTGATCTAGATGTTACTTTAAGATGTTAGCTAGGAAATCAGCAGCTACCGCACCAATTAAATTACAATATTAAACTAAAAGTGCAAATCATACCATTGTTGATAAGCTAATCCCATGGGCAACCTGTGTAAAATAAATACAAACCTGAAATAGTACAAGTATGCCTTTGTTTTTTACAGATGAATTTTCATTTAATGTTTTTTTCTTGCTCCCTTTAGAATCTTTAAGTAAAAGGATTAAAGATTAAATCAATGAACAGAACATGGATTCTAGGTAAACCAGCAAAGTTACACTGAACTCTCAAGTTCCCCAACAGGCAGGCAGACAGCAAAGTTTCCAGGTAGTACATCTTTCTTGAGATGTAATCAGGAGCCTACTTCTAATGAGACCTGTCTGGATGGCTTGAGCAATGTTACTATGTATGACAAATACCTTTTTTCTGCTGGAACAGTATTTGGAGGCTGCTCTAGAATCTACCAATTTAAAATATTTTCCACCTATACATATTCCTGAATATTAGAAGTTATGTCAAACTAGGTGCCCTTTCTGTTTATATCCATGATATGCTTATAAAGTGCAAGCACAGTCATCATTTTGAAAGGCAAAGCCAATTAAATCTCTTAAGTTTCCTATTGAAGCTCTACCTTGGAGAAATCCCAATAGTCATTCTCCATAGAGATGCTTTCAATTTCTCAAAGCCTACTGGACCTGGGCACCACCACGTGACAGATTTTTATCAACGCATCTATCCACATTTTTTAATTCCTTCTTTCTTTCTACATACCCTTTTACTTTTTAAGCATCCTTTCATGAACTTCTCACCCTTCTTTTCTCCTCAGAGCCATCCCACCATCCACACCCATTACCAAAAGCTTATTTGAGGGTCTAGCACTTTACTAGTACAAGACACCCAACTGCAGGAAACAAGTAGGTGTTGTATCACATCATCTTTTCCACCAATAGCCACAAACCTCCTTCAGACCATTGCACGCCATAATCTTTATCCCTCTACAGGTTTGTCCCACCCCTTTCCCAGGATACTGTGGGAAAGGTGGTGGGTGGGGCCTGGGGTATATGAGCCACAGCCTCCGCTCAGGTTTTTCTATCAGCTCCTGGCTTTCTTTGTGGACAGAGCTCTACAGTGCTTTAGGTTACAGGTAGATCTGTCATGTGAGTGGAAAGTCTCATTCACAGTTGATGGAAGGGTGCTGGGGAAGAATTCTGTAAGTGCAATGATCCATGTTGGCAGCATTTGTTTTGGGCAGGTGATGAAGAAGGACCTGGTGACTGCAGAAGTATCCTGAGTAGCTGATGTGTGCCCTGCAGAGGAGGGATTCCCAGCTCCCTGAAAGTTAAGTAGAGGGACTTAGACCTAGGAGGGGACAAGGGTGGGAATTGCTGGGAGGGTTTTTAATGCTAACGTTGAGGAGAGGGCTGTTCAGGAAACGGCCCTTTTGAGCAAGCAAAGAGCGCAGGCTCAGCCCAAGAACAGGGCGAGGGCAGTTCCAGTGTGAGTGTATATTGTTTATGTCACATGTCTTCTGTGTTTTATGGCTTCTTCAGGTTCTGGTGTCCTCACCACTCTTTGTACTTGACGAGAATACACCCTGGGCACAAGAAAATCTGTAGGGTCTTGAATGCTCATATTCACCGGTGTGGTGGCAAACATGTTCATCTTTTTGTGTAGCAGTCTTGAAGTGTGGATTCGCCTTGCGTTCTAGAACCTTCTGGATGGTTCTCATTTGCAGCATCATTCCAGTCTGTGTCAGCAGCTCTGTTCTGCAGTTGTCCCTTTTCAGGGACTAACACATCTTCTCTGTATCCTTCCCTTCTTAGTTCTTTCAGGCAGGCCACTTGTACATCCATCATTTCACTTTTAATGGCACCTTCTTGGAATAGACTGACTTGCATTCAGCTCTCTTTCAGGGCTCCAATGTAGTTTTGTGTCACTATTGTGACCATGTACGTCTTCTCATCTGACAGGGTCTTCAGTCTGGGAGTTGCTTTTCTTATTGAAAGATTTGTCTTGTCTTTTGAGATGTGTTGTGTATAGTGTCAGGGTGTGTGTGGCTTGGAGCTTCCCTGCCTGGGTGTCTGGATTCAGGGATAGGCAGAATAGCAGTAAAAGTCTGTGGTCAAGGTGTTGATCTGCCTGGACTGTGTAGGCAATGGTCACACAGTTCACCACAGGTCACCACCATTCACATCTTTGACAACAGACTATGACTGCCTACTCACCACCACCACCTGGTCCCTTTGGGGACCCCCATCCTGCCCACTGACTCCATTTGAGCCTCACTGGGGAGGCCCTACCCCTTCAGTCCCTGGGCCACAGTCATCAACATCTACACCACCTTGACACCATTGCAGCACAATTCACTCCAGCTTTATCTTGTACTCGGTTCCATATCACTTTATGTAACTCAATTTTCTTTAACAACATAAGTAGCAATTTCATTAACAACAATTTCTCAAGTCTTTTGAGGAAGAGTAAAGTAAAGCTACTGCTGTTGCTTGGCCAGAAAGTTACAGTGACTTTTTTCTTGCTCGCATATCTTCTTTGTGCTTTTCCTTTCCCCTTAAGATGAGTTTAATGATGAAGACAGACAATAGAATATTTTTTCTTCCCAAGTTTGAGAATTCTTTTTGCTGTTCTTTCTATGTATTATTATAAATTTAATTTTAAAAACCTGGCTACTGAAAAAGCAAATTTAACTGCTGCTTTCCCAAGACTAAGACAGGAATTACTTGGTCCTTCCAAACCTAAATTTTGCTGGTTCCCTGTGGTGTTTTGGTAGTTTCCCTATACAGCCATCACCTCAAGCCATTCTGGCTTACCCACTTTGCTCAGCATAACTGTCCTCATTGGACAAAATCACTTCTTTCTGCTTGCCCTCTGTACATTACAGTTATTTCATCATTATTGAACTGAGGCTTCACTCATCCATACATTTGTTCTGTCCTCATGTCACTCTATAGCTAAAAGACATACTAAGTACTTATTTTATAGCTTTATGTGGTTGAGCATAGGTTTTCTCATGTCTCACTTCAATCCTGTTCACATTTTTCCTGTCTTCTAAAGATCATCTTTATGGTCAAACACTTTATTTTTACTCTTTAGCTCTTACTGTTCTCTTAATTTTATTTTTGTGTGGTTATTCATCTCAATCTGAAGCCATTTCCTGCTCATCTGCCTTATGCTTTCAAACCAAGCACTCCTGCTCATTACCATGCAACTCCTGCATGTAGATAGGATGTTCCAAACAGACAAATCATAGTAAAAGTCAGCTACACTAAGCTTCAGATTTCAACGTCTGTAATGTGTGTGAGATCTGCAGTAATTTGTTGGGGATATATAATTTTTTATTTTCAGAATCACTGATTCCCATTGCACTGTACTAAAGGACAAATCCCTGTTGTAGGATCAGAAAAATTTCAGCTCGTTACAGATTATTCCTAATTCAGTAGTCTATGGATAAAGAGGGGTGTCTTCAAATGGAGAGATTTCTGCTCTTATTAACATTTCTTCCACTCAAGTTGGGGAAATATAGTCTCGCCAATAAGTCGGAGTGTCTATCTCTTAACACAGATTTTTTTTACATAGTCACCAAAAGTAGCATGTATTTAATGGACATTGTAATTTGAGTGACAGGCTCTACCTACATCCTTCAACTTAATTTCCCAGCAATCACATAAACCTTATAATTTAGGATTAAATGGAACTCTACCATTTAATGAAGAAACAAAGATGACTAATTTTTTGAAGAACAGTTCTCTCTACAGTTCTTTAATGTAACTTGAGTATAGGCAAAAGCCATTTTTATTCAAACAAACTGCTATACAAACCTGAAAAGATAATTTTGTAATCCCTTTACCACTGCAGTCTTTCTTTTAAATTGATAAAGTTTAATTAAGGAAAAGTAAATGGCTTTCTGTTAGCCAAATTAGTATGTATCTATGAACCCTTTTCTTTCATTCAAACTGGAAAATTACTAAATGATAGTCTCTTTCAAACTATTTGTTTAAAATGGAGAGGTGAATATCATATTAATCCAAGCTGGGAAGGCAAATCATATCGTGTTTTTTCTGTTTTCTACAGAAAGTTATTGGAGAAATTATGAGAATTAATTTGAAAACTACCTTCACTCTTATTCCTTTCATTTATCAGTTGAGTATTTAGTTTGTCAAGGTCATCTGGTGTAAACTGGTGTATCAAGATTTATTTTTTTATAATTTCACTCTGATTTAGCTATCATCCAGAAAATCAGAGCAACATCATTGCCTTCATTCTATAAATGGGATAATTGAGGCACAGTAAAATTGTTGCTTCTCCTCCACCATTCTGTGAACAATAATCAGTAAGATTCAAGAATAGATGGCAGATAACCTGAAAGATGATGACACTTCTGTCCCCTGACACTTGATATTTTACATCTGATAACATTTTAAGGAATATTCACAGTCAAAACAGCTTTCTTTCAAATCCAGGCTTGTAAATACCATTGTATAAAACGAACTTCACAAAATACAATCAAGTTTCATCTGTATTACCCTTAACTAAAGTATTCTGTCCTTAATATCAGTGTTACAATTAATCTACCATGACAAATTTCCTTTTTTTTCTGATGCTCAGAATATAATCCTGGAGTTCTGTATCTGTTATTTGAGGTCTAACTGTCAAAGCACACTCTGGAAGACTGTCCACTTGCTGTTTGGAGGACTTCACCAGTCTGCAGCACACTTGGTTTTCTACTTGACCCAAGTCCATCTAAAACCTATTTCACTTTTACTGCATCAACACATCAAAATCACGCTGTCAAACCAGTTTCCAGAGTAGGAACCTTCAGTGTCAACTGTTGCAAGGAGAAATGGGGTTCTTAGGAAGCCTGGAGGAGGAAAATCCAGAAATGCCCTGAGCTTTAGGAAATGCATATTGGGTAAGAATATATGTTAGCTTTCCTGCTGCCCTGAGAAGCAAATTTTGTGCAGAAAGGCAGTAAGAATATGTTTGTTACTCAAAAGAGGGTTCAGCTGTTTCTGCCTAAATTACAAAATACCTAGGTACTGCCTATGCAGCCATCTGGAATTAGGAGGTCAGTAGTGAAAGTAAAATTCCCCTTGTCAAACTATAGATCTCCATGTAAAATTTACATGAGTCACTGAAAGAACTCTGCACTTTTGTTCTTTCACTGACTTTAACAGTGTGAATGATGCATCTTACAGTCTAAAAGCAGTTAAACCAATGTTGTATTCTCATTGTCAAGGCAGCTTGGCCGGGTTTTTTTGTCTATCTCAATTCTTCTTTTTCCACTACTGTTTGAGAAGTTCCTTTATAGGTGTTTTTTAAGCCTAACATCATCTGTCACACTGCAGAATTTAACTGCCACTCTCTGCAATCCAGAAATTATAACCTCAGACCTCCACTTACCTCTTAAAAGCCTTAGTGGGATTTGCAAATCTGACATCTCTGTGGTCAGGGATGGGTCTGGGGGAATGCGACAAGTACTGCATCCCCTTTGTTCCTTTTTACCTTCAGCATTGTACAGTTTGTGTTGCAGAAGATGACATCTCTTTCAAACCTATCTCCAGAAACATGCTCAATTCACCTAGCACCCAGATTTGATTCTTCCTAATGTTATATGAAATGCAATTTCAAGGAAAACCTTCTGTTCTTCAAGCCTGTAGAAATGTCTTTTTAACTTATGCTTCTGGTTAGTGTGGTCCAAAGGTTTCCTACATTCTGTGAGAGGAGAACCACCACACAATAGTCTAGCTGTAAAACCAGCATCAAGTTTACACTTTCCACTGCTCATCCTTTCTCTGCTAGATTGTTCTTCAGAAGATACCTTGGGTACCTCTTGGATTAATGTCTGTCAATATTGCAAAGAACAGACCCAGCTTCTCTGAAATACCCATCTTCTCTCTGCTTACCTTCTCTGTTTTCTGTTTAGCAAACTCATTGTTACACTGTCAGCTTATAACTAGTTTTTTGACTTTATTTCCCTTCATAATTATACACTTTCTTTTGAAAAATGAACTATCTTGCAAACTGAGAATGAGCTCATTCTTTATGGATATACAACAGTACTGAGTTAAGCTATATATATTATAATCATATAATTACCACTCCCGCTTCTAAAATAATGGTGGTGTATCAGGTTCTCAAATTTTTCTTATGGAAACTGACCCATTTCCTTAGGAATAAACTATTTTTAATATTATATGCAACCAGTTCAGCAGTGTCTCCAACAACTTCTGGAAAAAATAAGGTAAAAAATTAGCTTGAAAAAAATTAAGTGAAATGTAAATGCTCCATCTGCATGTCTTGATGGCCCAGCTGGGTAGTTCTTCCTCAAGGAGAAGCACATCCCAATCTCAATAATCCTCTAAAGAGAAGTGGTATACACATAGTGATATCCACTAATTCTTGCTTAAATAGGATGTCATCTGATATTGGCCTTATGCCATCTAACGCATACCATGGAAACTGCCAGTACATTAATATATATAATGTATTATCTTTACAGAACTATATACACTGATGTAATTATTGGGAAAATATTTGGAGTAAGTTTTCTGCACCTTTTTTTGTTGATTTTTTCCTATCCCCCAGTGACTTACTCCTAACCCTACTCCTCCCTTGAACTTTCCATTGGATTGCCTCTCTCCCCAGTCACGGAGACAGAGTGTTTTGGAATGCTTCTTAGGTGGCATCATGCATCTTTGCAGTTATTTTGTGAAAACTTGGAAACAGACATTTTTAGCTAACGCCAAAGCAAAATATCTGAGTGAAAATGTATTGCCTTTTCTTAAGGCAGCTCTGTAATTACATTTTTTGAAGATTCACCTGTTTAAAAATTCATAATCAATTTTTCATTCTATGGCCTTAAATTATGCCTTTTTCTACATAACAACCCTCCCTGGGCATTAGTAATTCCATGAGTCTTAATGTAATGAGAATAATAGATATGCAGCCACATAAAAAATGAATATAATTCAGTGAAGAGATTCTAACATCCACTCTCCTTCAGAATCTAACCCCTAGCTCTCATGCCAAGGCCTGCATGAGGTTCTGTTTCATGCAGTTATGCTCATAGACTGGCAGTCTGTCCCAGTACCTTTACTTCATGCATTTTTTTTTGTCTTTTCCTCTGCCTCCTCCTGTCAAGTGAAACAAACCACTTTTTTTTCTTCTCCTAATCATCACACATTTCCATGGAATTCAATGCTTACCTGTTCCACGAGTCCAAGCAACAGCTCTGAACTACAGTTTACCACCACAAGTTAATGCCTATATTAAAAATGGATTTTGCCAACATTTGGAAGGACGTTAAAAATGCCTTCAAATTTTTTATTTACTTTTTCCTTTTTTTTTTCCTTCTTCCTGTAACTCCTTCAAATACAACATCTTTGCAGATGTTGTTCCTTATTATATCATTCAGGAAATGTCAGCATTGCCTGAAAATTACTTCTCCGGAAATACTTGGGATGTTCTCTGATAACTCAAAGCGGGGGAAGAAGGGCAGAACAGTATGAAACAAAGTTCTTACAGCTAAGAGAATGAAACCAAACTGTTAAAATATTCACCAAATGTCTCGATAGAAAAGTGAAGATTGTTTCATTGCAGATTTATATCGCAGTGCGTTTCATTGCATACAGCAGTCCTCTAAGAGTTAGTGTCCTTATGACTTAATCTATTTTTAAATACCAGATAAAATTTGTATTCTAAATCTATAGTTTTACCACTTCTCAGGCTCCAGATATGAGTATACATTTTATATATCAACTCTTTACACTTGTTTTCATTGCCTTTTTTAATTTATATTTAATGCTGGTGTGTCAAAATATATTTTATCAGCCAGGTGCAAGTAGTTGGTCTCTTACCAGCAACTGAAGTAAATTTTGTAAACTAACTTCAAACCATGCACACTATAAAAGTTAATTATTTGCATAAAATATTGACAATCTAGGGCTCTTCTTGCAGCTCAGGGC
>JANIJG010010221.1:0-62500 GCA_024611175.1 Megaceryle torquata
TTTTATTATAAAATATTTTTGGAATGCTCACTTGTTTTTATTTTCAGTACTGAATTTTTTTTTTTTTTTTTTTTTTTTTTGCTAAACAAAGTCTTATTCATACATTTTGTGAAAGGATTGAGATGTAATGATGCATTTTCATTTAGAAGTCAGAAATGGGACCTAAGGTTATAAGATCTAGTACAAAGAAACTGGTGCTATTTGTATGTTGTAATTTCTTTCCTGTGATATGACAGTTCTTAAGTGCTGCATAATATATTTGAAATTAACAAATCCTCCAGTACAGGTGACTTTAAATGTGCTTAACAGTAGTGCACGGTCACTAATGTTCTATATATTCATAGTCCCTCAGTATATTATGAAATGGCTGTACAGATACAAATAAAAGCTTTAGCGGTTAAGCTTTCTATATTAAGAAAAGCAGTTCACTATTAACATTCATTAAAGATTGACCAGAAGATATTTTTTCATTAGAAACTTTACATTTCGACTCTGAAAACTGTTCAGAAATTTTTTTAACATGCACCAGCAAACAGTACGGTGGTACCTATAGGCGACCACTAGATGGCTAAGTAGGCAGATGCAGTGCAGAGGAAACATTTTTATTGTGCTTATAGAAGAGCTTTTGAGCTGGCAGACATGTTCTGTTCTTCTACATTTAGACAAAGGTTTTTTTCCCTTATCGTGTAAAGCCCTTTATTCATTCATAACAAACTAAATCCATAGTAGTAATAATCATGATTTAAGCCAGAATGCCTGGTGACTTTGTTTTCCAATGATGCTTTTTGGTTTAATTTTTTTTCATACTGTTCAAGAGGGCATGTAAATAAATGCAGTTGTTCTCTATATCAACACAATGGAAAAAAATGGAACAAAATGCTAAAAGTCTTCTGTGTTAAGATAGAAGGGGGGGTCTTTCCTAATGTGTCACCCTATATTGAGAGTGAAAAAATGAATTTGAGAAGATAAGTATTTTGTAAATTAAATTCGCAGGATAGCAGCAATTAGAGACATGCTCTGACAAAAGGCGGTAATTCAGAAAGAAAGATTTGCATTCACAGTGCTTTCCTGCAGCTCTGTTGTTACTCAAGAGGAGAGAAAGTCGCCAGACATATGAGAAGTCAGTTGCATTCACATTAGTTTTGAAACCAAATTTCTTGTGAAACATTTCATATTTGAAAAGATGAGGGACTCTCTGTGGGCATTTTTATTTTATCTGTGCTTAGTTTTTATTATATTTCTCTTCATTTTAAGATATCTTGTTTCTCCTCATCTAACATAATAGACCATACTTGTTTGTTTCTATAACAGAAAAAGTCAGAGCCCATCCTCACCTTATTTTTCAGAGTACCTCAGTTGCTGCAGAAATTGGCACAGCTATTGTTGCAACTATTCTGATACCTAAATTTATTGATTAAAAAAGATAGATACATGAAATGTTAATACATTTACATCTTCAGGGAAGGGACTGCATTTTGAATGTATTTCCTCATTGACAAATGGTGTCCAAAAGGACCCGTTCATTTTCTGACATTATATATTCAAGCATTGACTGTTAATGTTAAATAAACAAAGAAACAAAGATTACTTGATGCTAGCTGGGTTTTGTTACTTTAATCACCCAGACAGGTGTCAGGATTGGAAACAAGAATTAGGCAGATGTTAACTCATACTCACCTTTCACAGAACAAATCAAGAACATAAAGACAGCAGCAAGAAAATACCTTTAGAGACTTCTCTTTATTCTAAATTTTGCACCTTTGTGCCAGGTGGCAGGAGTGGTAATGAAGACTCTCCCCTCTTCTCCCAAACATCAGATTAGCCATTCAGGAAGAAATCTACTTTAACAGCATTAATGTTGTGTAACAGCATCATGCTATGTGTGGGAGGGGGCTCAATGCTTACAATCTATACAGGAATGGAAAAGCATTTTATCATTCTGCTAGGCAATCAGATTCAAGAAGAGGTAACAGTGTGCTAGTGTGAAGCTGAATTAACAATATTTCTCTTATTTTGACAGAATCCTGATATGGAAGTTGATGAAAATGGGACGTTGGATCTGAGCATGAACAAGCAGAGGCAGCGAGATGGTTGCTGTACTATTTTGACACCACTGGAGCCAATGTCCCCACAACGACAAGCTGTGATGAATAACCGGTGTTACCAGCTGAACGAGGGTGATTGCTGGGACTTGCCAGTGGACTACACTAAAATGAAGCCCAGTAGGATAGATGAAGATGATTCCAAAGAGATTAATGTATGTCTTTTTCATCTAATAGTTCTTGTTGCAGTCTGATTTTGCTAATTCATTAAATTTCTGAAGTTTGGAGGGAAAGAGGAAACAAAATTAATACATTATAAAAATCACGGGTTTCTACAAAAAGGACTTTCTGCTGGTTAATCTTTAGGACTATATCATGCTGGCACATGTCTGATCTGTGACTAAGTTCCATAAAACAACATATGAACCATGAATGTGAATCATGTTTTCTAACAGCATCATCTTGTTAACAAATATTTTCTGCAGTAAAGATGTTTTTCTATATCCAGATTGTGTTACTCTGTATAAAAAAGTTGACATAACTGTGCAATGCTGGGATAATCAGCTCTTAAGACAAGACTTCTGAATTTGAAAACCATAAATGATGTGTTGAGTATTTAAAAGCCATGTATTATTAGGAATCAATTTAAACAAAAGCATCAGAGTATAATGTAAGCTTCAACTATTTTAGCTAATCTTCTCGATTACTTACACACTCCTGATAGCTTTGTCTGTGAAAGGGCCTGTATTAATGAAATACTTTCTTTCAAGAATACAAAGAAAGGATATTAGGATCAGTGTTACTTTTCAATTCATAATACCAAGACAACAGCAAAATCCTCTAAACAGAAGAGGTAAATGAAGAAACTATGTTAGTGAATTTATTTTACTTTTCAAAACTTAGAATATCCAAGGTGCTGAAGTTTGATGACAAAGTTCAGTTCCACTGCTTTTGTTCATCAGGTTTTAACCCTTATCCACAGTGCAGTTTACAATCCTGCACTCAGTGCAATTTAGTGGTTTAGAGACTCATAGAGATTGTTCTATTTTTACTTGGTTTATGACAGAAAATTAGGCCAATCATTTGTGTGTAGCACATCTCTTGCCAATTTTAATTAAAACGTAAAACTATTTTTAGTGAAACATGTAACAAAGTGTCATTTTCACTAGAGACGCTAAATGCATTCTAGCTTTGGTGTTAATTGAAGTTTTGCTATTATTTTCAGTGAAGTTAGGAGTAAATCTGTCACTATCAAGGAAATGTGAAGTAAACCAGTCAGTATAGCATGGTTTTATTCAAAGCAAGCACTACTCCCTACTTCTACTGTGGTGTTTATAGCACCATCTGCAGGACTCACTAAATCAATGCGTTCAGCCACTTCAGTCGTGAAATAGATTATTTTGAATTTCTGAATGCATCAGTAAAGCTAAATACAAATTAGATAATTCTGTTTTGCCAGACAGATCCATTGAAATTTGTCTTGGATTGAGATTCTGTGTGTAGATGTTAAGACTGTTCCTGTTTCATCTTTGAGATGTTCTAAACCATTAAAAATATTATTTAAGGTGACTTTTTGATGCACAAGAGGCTGTGTTTAGACATCTTTTTCTCCTTTACTCTGTTTTGCAGTGATTTTAGAAAAAAAATAGATTATTTTAAAGCAAAATGATATGACAGCTATAGAAAAAGCTGGGTTTTGCCCCCTTTTTTTTTTTTTTTAATTTTTTTTCTGTAGTTAAATAAACTTTATATTCCACATACTCTGAAGTCATCACCAGAATATCCAAATATTATTTAAAGTTTTAACAGGTAAAAGAATATAAAATAATTTCATTCGTTTTCTCTGGCAGAATAGGATAAAGGAGGAGATAACATCTTGATGACTCTGCTTTACATTGTTTTGTGTGAGTTGTAAACTCCCCTAGCTGAAACTAATGTGTATATATTTGCCTGTAGCCAGAAGATTTGGATCCTTTCCAAGAGGCGCTTGAAGAAAGAAGGTATCCGGGTGAAGTTACAATCCCAAGTCCTAAACCCAAATACCCTCAATGCAAAGAGAGCAAAAAGGATTTAATAACGTAAGCATAATGTGAGGTGAAATTATTTTTCTCCTTTTAACCTTTTCTCTCTGTCTTTTTTTGAACAAATGAGTACATATACGCCTTGCAGTATGAGCATGCAACATTTGCAGCATATAAATGTTTCAAACTGCCAGTTAAGTAAAGTGATAAGCTAACGTGTATTTGCTTGTTCTTAATGATGCTATATTGTATTGAGACGCCATTTTCATTTAAACCTGTTCATTTTGCAGCTTTTCGATTAGGATGCTTAAAACCCCTTGCAGTCATTGCAGCTAAACTGGAAACAATGAAACTTTTAAAAGTTTTTTTTTAAACATACTTACTATTTTGGCTGTTTTTGTTTTTGTTTGGTGGCAGATGTCCAACACCAGGGTGTGATGGGAGTGGTCATGTGACTGGTAATTACGCCTCACATAGAAGGTGTGACTTCATTTTTTTCATGGTGGATTCTGTCTTTTCAATTTATTGTTTTCAGCTTACCTCAACAATGCTGTCAAAGTAAAACGTTGAACTATGTGTTAACCCTTTGAGTAATATATGTTGATCTTAAAAGCATGCTAATTTGTGTGTTGTATAAACGTCTTTTATTTTTAAATAGATTACTAAAATTTCCAAAGTATTCTTAAGCATTTAAGTAGTTAACCCAGGAATCTCAAATATTTTAATTTTTTTTTTTATATTTTACTAGTTCATAGAGAAACAAACAAACAAACAAGCAAGAACATTTACAGTATGTCATTTTGGAAGTAATGTTGATACCTAAATATATTCAGAGGGTTAACTATATTACAAAATTCAGTATTACAGCACTTGCCCCATCGCTTTTCTGCATTACAAACTTTTACTTTTTAATTTTTATGTTGTGTTTGTTTGGGAGTGTTCAGTTAATGAGAAGATTAACTTACTTGTATGTCCTGACATGTCTTACAGTTTATCTGGCTGTCCCTTGGCTGACAAAAGCATTCGAAGTATGCTGGCCACAAGCTCACAAGAACTCAAGTAAGATATAAAGAACAAATATTTTCTTTATAAATATTTATTTGACTGAAAATTGTGTATAGTTATATGAGAAATTAGAATCGCTTTCTGAAGAGCTGCTACAGAAGGGGCTGATCCTGCTTGGAACATGTGTTGAAGCCTCTAGAAATTCCATACAGGCTGGCTCTATACATATGTCTGTTGATGTAGCATTTCCTTTTGTGTATTCATTAGGTAATAGGGATGGACAAAAGACAGAACTTCTGGAATTTCATCTAAATGTTTGAATTCCTATTAGAATTTTTCCTGAACATTTGAGTTTGCTAGTTAGAACAGAAAATTCTCACGTGATTAGACTGATTAAATACTGTTGATTACAGAACCAGTAAAGTGCTGTATTTTCTCAGATATAGACTGGAGGGAAAAGAAAACAATTTGGTTTTCCCTAATGGTCGCATAGTTTTCCCCAGGTTTGTATCACTGTTATCAGCTTAATGCATTTTCTCATTTGACTGTGTTTTTTAGTGTTTCCTTAGTTATTCCCCTACTTAAAAGGCATTCTTTACAATTCTTTTCAGTTCTTTGGCGTGACAATTGTGGGCAATGGAAGTCAGAGAATCGTGAGACTTAGCTTTGATCTGTCTTCCTGCACCATATGCTCAACAGCAACCCTGTATGTGGAAGAACTGTAGCTTTTGTTAGTGCTGAGATAGTGGTACTCCTGAGCTCTTACTAACATGGAAAGATGTTCACAAGTAATGAGGAAAAATTGAGTAGAGAAAGTATGAATGGATTGCTTATGCTGCCATGCTAAGCAGTATTCTGTCTTTATCATATATGAGTGCCTTAAATAGCATTTCTTGAGTTCAGTATATGCCCTAATAAAAAAAAGCTAACCTTCATGTAAAGCATGGGAAAGATAAGAAAGCAAGCATGAGAAAGCTGCTGAAGTAACAGTGCTGTCTAGTTTTAGCTGCTCTAGCACTAGATGAAAACAATAAGGAAAAAATTTATAATTTATATCCCACCCAGTCAAAAATACTATTTTGAAACTTTCAGTTTAGATCATGCTGATATATGCTGCTAAAAGGCTCTGTGGTATGCAAGGGGAAGGGATGTAAATGATATCTGTGAAAACATTGTTTAAGAAAGTACAAGCAGAGTAATATGTGGGCATCTTACCCAAAGAAGCTCTGATTTGTACCTGGATTTTGGTTTGGGGTGGGTCAAATGAGTTACAAGGAAATGTAATTACATAAGGAAAATACAGACAAGACTCTCGGGGCAGCATGAATGATACTTTAAGTGCATACTTTGCTGCTCTGACCCTTTATAAAGTTTCCACTTGTCTTAGGAAGGTGTTCTTGAAGTACCCCACCTCTTCTGCGTCTCTTGAGCATCTGCAGTCAAGCATACCTAATAGAGACCAGGAAGAAAAACAAAACAAAACAAAAAAAATCACTTTAAACTCAAGACCCCACTCCTCTCTCATGCTGTCCCCTTACCTATTTCAGGCTTTACCTAAGAGAACAAGATTAAGTCCTATTTAAAGTTATACTTTTAGGTTTAGCATCTATTATTTACTTAGCATTTAGTATAAATAACTTACTTTGCAGTTATAATACCTATTGAAGATATAAAAGCTCTATTAACTGAATTCAAAAGTGAGGAAATGACAGAATTTTAAGCAGGCAAACAACTCAGTTCTCTGTTATATTTTCATTACAAGTCAATCTTTCATTTTCTGATAATACATTTTTTCCATAGAATAAAAAAGTAATTCGTTTCACAGGGAAGACAGTAATCACTGCATAAGTAACTAATGAATTTCTTTGGTTTTCCTCATTATCCCATGTGTCGCCCTGTCTGTTACTCACTGCACTTTTCTCAAACTGTACTCTCAAGATATAACTTCTAATTCACTCACGTATTTATCACTACCATTGCATCTGAGTGTTTCCTAATTAATTTATCTTCATTATAAAGGAATTAATTTATTTCCATCTACAATTATACTCTGAAGTAAGTCAGGATTGGTATTATTCCCATTTTAAACCAGAAAACTTAAGCATGTAATTTTGATTGCTCAGTATGAGACTTCCAGGATTCAATTTATTAAGAGTTCTTCACATTGTAGAGACCTGTATATGTTTAAAGCCAAGTACCTATTGAATTTGCTTGGAGCTGTGGGAATTCAGCAGTTCTGCATGATGAGTAACTGACCCTTTGTGAAAACCGGTGAAGTCTACAGAAAAAGCAGGACAGAGCCCAGTGTTCCAGAACAGCCATGGGACTATCCTTTCTCCTCCCCCAAAACTCTGATCAATCCCAGATTCCTCTTGGTCCATTCATTCTGTCCTGTTTTCTTTCATCATTTTTTTTCTACATAGCTCCCTGTCTCAAGCTTCTTGTCTAATCAGCCCATCTTCTGCTTCCATCACATTTATATTTATATTGTCCTGTATCTCTACCTCCTGCTGTGGTACAGGGAGAAATAAAGCATCTTCACATTTCTCACATATATTTGAAAGCATGGAAGTAGAAGTCCTATGGATGGCAGCATCCTTTATACAGCTCTCATTTATGCTCTTGTTCTCTGCCTAGGATGGGAGAAGATATGATCATGTAAATGATAATGCATATGCACAAAATAGCTAAACCAAAGCTACATAAGCAATTTTGGTTTTGGAATTTTTAAACTGTGAAGTACTTCATTTACATCTGTTATATTTTTGTGTGCAAGGTCTGGGGGTATAGTTTCCTTGCTTTTAAAAAGAGCAAGCTGAAAAGAAGCAGAAAGTCTATAATGTGGGATCCTACTGGCTCTCTGTCAGGCCACCAGCCACCATGGGAACTTTTGGTATTCTCTATGTAGGTCACCTTAACTACTGTGGCAGCAAACAGCAGTATGCTCTGCATGGACTGGCACCGAGAGGAGGAGGGGATTGCTGCTGGTGTGTTTTATACATATTTGCTGACAGCAGAAAAGTAGTGAGTCAGTAACCTTGGCTCCTGCCCCATGCTGTAGAGAAAAATGTATACACATTTTTTGCTTACATGCCACGCTGAGATCCTTTCTGTCCTATCCCTACCAATCTGTACTGTTCTCATCTCTTCTTTATCTTTTATTCCTTCTTCTATTTTTCAGTGTAGTTGTTTCCAGTCATCCATAAAGATTTCAACATCTCTAAAATTTCTGGCAAATAATTTTCTTAATGCATAGGGTACAGAGAAATGATAGTGCAGTAGAAGAATGCATAGTCAAACATAGGGATCATATTTCTGGATGGCATAGTTTGGAAAGATTTCATACTTTCATGGCTTTGCCATGCATAGATTGTAACAAATATCACATATATGCTGGCAAAGCCTTTATCATATCATATCATGGCAAAGCCTTATATCATATTTTACTAATCCGTGATGTCCTTGTATGTATTGTACAACACACAAAAGTTATATTTAATGCATCTTCCTAACTGGAATTTTGCCCACACACTGATTCTTTTTAAGCCCCAACTAAAATATAAAATAGCAGGCACTTCAAATAATATTCCTGAATAACATAATTCAAAAAGTATTCATGATCAAAATAATATGAACAGGTTAGAGAAAAGTTTATTTTGCTTAACAGTTATACTCACTGTATTGCCCTTTGGTAGTTGTGCTCCATAGATTCCGTCACTCGTTTCCTGTCCCCTAGAATAATAATATTGCAGCTTTCAATTAAATTGTTCCACGGTCGACATAGTAATTCCTCACCACCCATGCTTCTTTTCTTACAAAGGAGGCTTCTTGCTCAGGTTTACCATGCAGATTGAACAATTTTCCACTTTCGTGCAAAGCCGCAGTGGAAACACGAGGGTCTTTGTGCATAGTTTATTGTCAGACCAAAGCCATTACACAGCCTGGTCAGTGATCTCCAAATAACAAAATTATTTCTTCAGCTCTAATTCTCAGTTACTGCTGCTGGCAAAAAAAGACATCAACAGCTTTTAGGATCTATGAAGAAACTGGTATCTGGCAAGAACCCAAGCTTTTCCAGTGCTAAGATTTTGGTTATAGTTCTTATGAAGAGCAACTATTTTTTAAAGGACCTAGGGACACTGTAATGATGAGTAAACTTAACTATGATGGGAAAGCAATTAACAGCCCACCCAGGGACAGCTATCAGTATTAAAATACTCAAAAGTTAAATACAGTTTTATCTTACCCAGGGGCTTTTCCTTATCAGTTTTCTTTATTTACTCGATATCATAGGAAGTTTTTTTAACAGTTTCAGTTACCTCAAACCTGTAATCCCATTTTAGGATTATAAATACTATTAACAGCCCAACATTTTGAAGTACTTTATATATTATTCAAAATAAAATAAAAAAAGAAATTCCAAACAAAAATTAGTTATTTTTTAAAAAAAGGACACGTTTTAATTATCAGTAAATCAATACCAGCCAAAATGCAGTATACTGATACATTTCTACTTGATGTACTGCCAACATGGGAACCAGAGAACCTGGATATCAGAGACTCCCAGAAAATGTCCAATTTAGTTCTACTTAGTGCTACTTCGACTTAAAAATAATCCTTGTTTTTCAAAGACTATAGTGAACTAAGTACTAGCTTGGTCTACCATGGAACTGACTATCAACATGTTGACTATGTCAACATTTATGCTTGTTCCTTTGGGTCAGTTTTCTGACGGAAGATGCCATTATTGCTTATAGTAAAGAATCTGAACAACAGAAAGTGTTGCAGTTCAACTAGGTGCCTACAAGTTTGGGTACTAATCTAATACTTTTGTAATATGCCCAATCGTGCAGTCCCAAAGCACCTGTGTCTCTGTGTAGATTTTGCATGTCATTGTTTTCTGTGGCAGACATCTTTTGGTATTCCTCTGTGGCACATACAAGGAGGAGTGCAATCTCATTTGCCTCTCTACAATGAAGCCTGAGATCTTTTCTTTTCCACAGCTCTTCTTAAATCAAATTGAGGAGCTCAGTCTATTTTTGCACATTCTCCACAATGAAGTAAGAGTTGAAATTTCTGTGCTTCCTTCTTCTTTCCATGTCACTCTGCCAGAAGTTCTATATTCTTGGTGGATATTCTCTACTCTTTCTCTTATCTTCCTTTTATCTTTGTCTACCTATTCCCAGATGTGTCATTCTAGCAGTATCTTCCAGTCAGTTCAGAGGGAAAAATGAGCTGCTCTGAAGCTCTCCCTGTTTACCTCATCTCTTCTAGGAAGAACAACTCCATGAAGTACAGTTTTCTTCTGGATAGAAAGGATATCCTTAGCTCATACTTCTAGGGAAATTCTTCCATAGCTGTATAATCTCTGTTCAGTTTTTATTAGTGTAATTTTACTGCAATTTGCTCAGCAAGAATTACCAACTGGGAAGAAGGGGTGTTGTCCCAGAAATGGAGAAGCTTGGGTTGTATTTATTCTGATGAATATATAAAATATTACTGTAAAAAAAGCATGGTATATTCTTTAGTCATCTGGCAAAAAAATAGGCCTCAAAATAAAAAAAAAAGCAGGAAAAAAAAAAAAAAAGGATATATTAGTAAAACACTAGAGAATGATTCTAAGTTTTTTTAGACAGGTGACAAGTTTATTCTTGGACATTGATTGGTATCTATATTTTTTAAACCTTGATAGCTCTCCCAATATAAGTTATTTCTGCAGAAATCTGTTTAGCTGTCGAAGTGATTTCTCCACCTACATCCTGTGTTTGTCACTTGAGGCGTTTCTGATGTTCGGTGCCTGGGTGTACATTTGTTGCTCCATCTGCACAGGAGTATTATCCCTTTCCTTGCCTCACCTTGCCGTGTCTTGCTTTTCCTTCCATATTCCTGCTGAGGCTACATCTGTCCTCCTCCTATAAGAACTCATAAGACTAGGGCCCATTCTATAGTTTTCACTCAATTTTCTCTTAGAAAATTACTTTTTGTTGCAAGAGGAATAACCATTTCTCATTCTTACTATCAATTTTTTATCCCTGTTGTTTGTGTCCTTTTTTGTTTAAGTTTTTTTTTTTTTTTTTTTCTTCCTACATGGAAAACTTAATAGAAGTTGTTGTTACAGTTTTTCTTGAATACTGAGGTTATTGAGCCTAGAAAGTAATCCCGTGTTATAATGAAATAGTCCTTTGATGCTAAATATGTATCCTTTGAATCTGCAGATACTATTTTAAGTTTCCTTGATGTTTTAGCTAACTTTTATATAGAAAATGTGATTGCAAGGAGCAGATGCGATGTATTTGGAGTAATGTTAAAAACTACTAGAGCGAGTCATTTGTAAATGATAGTGCTTTATGAACTTATCTGCAATGCTATGGTAAAAACAAACAAACAAACAAACAAACAAAAAACCTTGTGGTTTTAATGTGTTATTAAATTACAAGTTAGTGTGCAAGTTTAAGTTATTAAAATCAAGGAAGATAGACCCCCAATATTAGTTCACCTGTAAGGAATAATCTCCCATTTTGTTCAACTACGTCCTTGGGCCAAATGAAATTAGGAATCTCATGTGGTTTCAGTGGGTTTTTTTTGCATTTTTGTTTCCTGTATTTATTGCAGATTTCCACTTGGATACCTTATCTTTGATGGCAGCATGCATGCCTGGCCAGAACAGAACACCTTGGGCTCTGTTCCTGCACTTCTCAATACTCAAATGGGCACTGTAGGTTATACCTAGCATTTCCAACCTCATGTTGTGTGGTGTTATGATAATGTCCTTTGTATAGAAACACATCATCTGCAGCAACCTCATCTCTGTAGTCGCAATAAGTTTTACATCTGGAAGTGGATGGGCTTTTTTTTGTTAGAATAACTCATTCAGACTCTGGTAAGGTTGAGTCATTCCATTTTTCTCACTTAAGTTTGTCAACTCCTGTCTCCAAAATGGAAAATACTTGAGTTCTGTTTACATAAGACCCTTCATTATTGTTTCCATTACTAAGAGGTAGTCTTAAAAGCATGTACTCTCTAAAAATCTCCTTAAAAGCCATCTGCATATCAATACCTCTGATGCTGTGAAATGTTCCATGCAGGCATAAAACTGTTTGCATGAAGCGCCTTGCAGAATCAGGGCCTTAGTAAGTTTCCAATAGTATGAAATGCTCTGAAATTAGAGGCTTCATTTGCATAGTGGCATCTACACTACCCAAATAGTTTATAGCCTCTTTCTTTACGTACTTAATTATTTTAAACAAAAGATGTTGATAGATGTACTTTTTTTACTGTTTGGATTTTAATCGGTATTTAAAACCATTCACCACTTAGTTATCACCCAAAATAGTCTCAATTCAGATGAATGTTCACTGAAATAGAGCAACTTTTTCAAAACAACCTGTATGACTTGAAAGTCTAAACTTTGTTTTCTGAAGGAATATAAGTGCTGGGCATCCACATCCCTGCAACTTCTATCTGCCTAATTTTGAAAGTTGAATTCAGTGTCTGCAGTAACAACTTAGGCAGTTTTGAAGATACGACCCTTAGTTCCTAAGTTCTTCACTAATCACCAAATCTTTCAGTGTGAATGTTTAATTGAAATTTTATTTTAATTTTCAAAACTTTTCTCATCAGTCATTACAGTGCCATTCTGTGCAGTCCCTAAGCAGATATTCCAAAAGACACACTTAATTGTGATTAATTATCAATGACTTTGCTTAGTTATGTTAACATACCCAATGAATCTCTCTAAGGCCTCCTTGTCTTGGAGTCTTTCCATTTGTACAGTTTCCTCTGCCTTCCTTGGGTTTGGTCATACTTCTTTGTCACTGAATGTGTCCTACATAATTAATCTCATTCAGCCTGGCATTTGCTTGTATTCAATTCAAGGGTCTTTTCTTTGGCACAATTTGGTTATTGTGCAAACTCCCATTGTGATGTTGATCATTTTTGCTTCCAACAAACAGATCATAACCAATTGCTCATTCCATCCAGATCCGCAAAGATCTGCAACATGATGCTGTGGTATATCCCAAGTGCTGAGGCAATCCCCATGGGAAGTTGCATAAACTATACAGTTGCTAAAAGGGGAATTAAAAGTGCAGTGTTTTGCACTTTCTGTGTTTGGTCAGACTTGCCAAAACCCTTTAATATATACCCCAAAATAAAAGTAATTATATCACTTGAAGTCCTAAATATGATTGCCTGGATCCTCAGTTGGTGTAAATTAGCATAGCTCCATTGCTTTCAGTGGAGTTACACTAAGATACAACAGTGATGATCTGGCCAGTTGCCCTCAGCTGCTGTCTTGGGTTAGCATTCATGTTTGATTGCCTTATTTAAATATTTCGAAGTTATAAAATTCCTTGCATTGTTTGGTTTCCTAGAATGGTCAATTGCTAACTCAATTACTTGGTGTCTGTATCTGCACAGTAACATTTGCCATGCAGTTTAGTTCACCCCTTTATTTTTATCTCAGTGCTATTGGGACTTTATGTGGCACACATTTTTGCAGCACTGTAGTATCTATATCAATGTTTTATATCTCTAAAATATCCCATATCCCTCATAAACACCTCATCATAATCTTCTTTTACAATATCTTTTGTATTCCCAGTAAGTGGAATTTACATTTGCTCATCTGCATGTAAAAACTGCTCTTCTACCCTAACACACACAGAATTATCACTGCTTCAGTCTGCTGATTTCTCTCCTTCCACAGATAACGTCACTGTGCTCTTTCAGCATGGGCTTGTTTGGTGTACACTGTGTGAAACAACCTTAGGTTTTGAGGAGTATTTTAGCACTGGCCATCATTAATTGTTTTTGTATGGTTGACTGTGCTTACACTGCACTAAGATCCAGCAGTATCTGTTTTCTGTAATAAAAAAAGAGACAGAGGAAGACTGCAATATAAGAACATTACTATTGTTATTTATTATTATGTAAAAAGGAAAAAAAGACAGACCCTTGAAAAAAAATTGTCTAAATAAATTACATGTAAGATATATTTACAGAATTATACTATTTACATAGTTTCATTAAAATGATGAGCTGTGAGTAGTCAGAGTGATATTTAAAATGTCATCTTCAGGCTTCAGAGTTAACAGCGCACTGAGATGAATGGAATCTAGTTTCCAAATTTTCAAACTGGAAATTAATGATGACATCATTATGGAAGTATATTACCAGCTTAAAAGAGCTATTTATATAATTTATTCAAAAGAGATTAGATACTGGAGGACTTCTATAATAAGTGTGAAAGGAATCAACTCATACTGATACATTTTATAAGAAAACCGAGCCATAGTCTTTCTTTTCTTTTTTAATATTTTGTTTTACAGGTAGAGAACTATTTTTTCCAAGACAATCCATCTGGCATTTTTCTTGAACACACAGTTCACACAAAAAGTATTTTATATCAGACCCAGTAGAAAATCACAACTTATTAACTTTGCCTGTAAAACTATGATCTTAGGGATTTTTGGTTTTTTTCGCTTTACAAACTAATGATAGATAAATGAACTAAAATGACCCTGTATGAAATGCAGTCCACTGAATTCAGAGTTTAATAGGTGAACAACATATAATTTTTTTTTTTACTATATGATCTAAATCTATAATTCAGCTATGAATTAGACACAGTATCAGATAATAGATATAAAAGTGAAAAAAAAAATCTTGGTTATTTCTTACAAATATTTATATATTTTTCTTTTAAATACCAGGGTTATTCTCTGAAAGAGAGTGAATTCAGTATCTGCTGTTTTAACTGCTGTGAATTTGACAAATAAGTTTTAATTTAAAAGCTGTAAATGTTTGATATGCTGGATGCTGAAGAGATAAATCACTGTTTTTGTTCCCCATGAATAAGAGTTATAAAAAAATCATGGGGGGAAAAAAAAAAAGGACATCATAAAAATTGATATGAAAAGAATGGAATAATTTTTTTAAAAATTATAGATTATGGGTTTCTCCTCAAGGCTTCTCCAGGAACCATTGTAGGTGCTGATTTGTTTTCCTCTGATGCACTAATCAAGAAACATCTGTCAGGAAAGCGTAAGTATGTTCCATAAATATAGGCATAATGAAGGACGGGCAAGGGCCTTGTTTTTGAATAACACCCAGTACACCTGTTGTAACATCAATGTGAAGAATCTGAAAGAATGGAAGTATTAAGATTTTTTTTTTCTTCATTTTTTTGAGCCAGCTAAGGTTTGACCTTCCATATTCCCATTCACCAGTAAAGACATTCCATGGTTCTAAGTCTTTCCTGAGACCTGATCCAAAGTCCTTTTAAGTCAATGGAAAACCTCCTACTGCCTTTAGCTGGTGTTGGATCTGAGATTGTGTTCTTTAACTGTGAAAAACTTTCCCTGAGCAACATGTTTTTAATAGTGTGCGAACAATCTTATAAGGCCAAATTCCTTGCTTAATCCATGAGCAGAATTTGTGCTCCTTACACATGACAAAAGCAGTTTCATATTGATACTGTCATAGACAGAGTTCTATCATTACTTTTTTAGAAGAAAAAGGTATTCTCAAGGTATTAATTAGTCGAGTATTGGTAAGAAAGTTCTTTAACTTTTTTTTTTTTTACTTCTATTTAATATAATAAATCTTTATAAATTAAAAATCAGTAATATTTAATGCATATGAGAGGTAGTTGTGTCCAATTTATGTGCAAAGGTTGTAGCCAGAATGCAATGTTTTAACCATAGTTTGCCTGATTTTAATTCCATTTTTAGAAATTTTGTTATTAATGCTACTGAACCCAGAGCAAATGCCACTGATTCACAAATGGGTAATAAGCAAGCACGTCAGGGCCACATATCTCTAATTCTTGCAGAAATTCCTAAGAATGTTAATGTACCACAGACCAAAAGTGTTTTATATTTTCATATGATGAAGTCTTATGTAATCAAGAATTATCTCAAAAATAATTTTATTCCATCTTAAAGTTTAAAAGCCATTATGTCAAGGTAGTAGGATTGTCATGCAGACTTTTTTTTTTTTTTTTGTCTGTTCGTGTCAGTGAAAATACTTTCCATTCAAAGGTAATGTAAACATGATGAATATTTATCCAAAGGGGATTTTTTTCTCATAAATTTCCCTCACCATAAAAAAAAGCAAATTGTCCGTTTCTAAAGACACAGTCAATCGATTAAATTCTGTGCAAGAGATGCTGTCTACAACAATGAGTACTGGGAAGTGGGAACCTATGGGAGACATCTCTGTAAGATGTAGTTTGCTGGGTAACCTCTTCCATAGTCTTTCAGTTAACCTTCCTGAGATTCTATGTTCATCTTGAAATTAGTGGTGTTCCTATGGCTGAATGGGTGCAGAGAGTAGAATTCTGCCTATCCCTACTCCATGCCAGGAGGTTAACAAGATGCTTTTCTTCTTGCGTGTCATGTATAGTTGAGGATCACAACCTCTGAACTAATTAAAACAGAGAATGTATGTTTCAGCTATGTTCCTGCCCTATGTATTATTCTCCCAAATCTTTGTCAGTGGGGAGTAAATTAGCAGGAATGTCTGTGAGTGTATTGATTTTAAAAAATACTTTGTCAGAGTTTGAATATAAGATGTAAACAAAACATTCACTCTGAAAATAGAAAGTTGCATTTTTCTTTCCCAGCCTGGAAAGACAAAAGTAGTAATCAATGTTTACATGAGATCTGTATAAACACCAAGTAAATTAGAAATCAGAGTAAGGAGCAGCAAATAGATGCTCAGGGAAATTTGGCTATAAGCAGACAAAAACACTAAGTGATCTTGGAAAAGAAGCATATTGCTTAAAAAAAAAAAACAGAAGGAAACCTTTTTCTTGTAGAAAATCACGTACAGTAAATTTCTTAGCCTCTCCCTCAAGGCTGCTTTTCTAACTGTGTAGTGCATGAGAGCTCTGAGTCCCAATGTATAATAGAGCATGAGCACTTTCTCTCTCTGCCTGCATTTCCGACTGTGAGTAAAGTGTTCCTGGGTGTGAGGGAGCAGTTTGCTACCCTGCAGTAGGCAGCCTCTCCGTGCCATTGTGCTGCACAGCCATTTATCCCTGTTTGTAACCTCCAACCTCTCCAACACTCTGTGCAGCTGTTTAGGAAACTATGCCTGCAGCTATTAGACTGTGAAGTTAAAGTGGCTCTTTCATGACATGTTTACAGTATAAACCAAGCTTGCACTGCCTAATCTCATGGGAGTTACAGAAGGGGAAATTGTACAAAAGCGTGGGCTTTCTGCCTTTGTTAACTTTAAGGAGAAAGTAAGGAGGACCAAAGTAAGAAAAGACACCAGAGCATATCCTGTGACAATAAAAAGCACAATTCGTTTTCAAGTGCTCTACTTAATGATACCTTGGAACATTCTCATGAAGCTGGAATTATTACTTAAGTGCTGTTCAATACAGTCTCAGATTCCAGCACAAGAAGGAATAGTTTAGCTTGGAACAGTTTTAATGGTCTTATCAGAGCTTCCTGCCCTCACTGAAGGGATGTCTCCTTTGTTCACATAATGTGCAAACTGCCTCATACAGGCTGACAGGTTAGAGTGAAATGGCACCAATTTCAGGTTATTGAATACTGTACTAAAAGCTCAATTGTTTCTTTTACTGCTATCCAGACAGCTGCAACATCTTTTCATGAGGGACAGGAAACTCCAAAGCAGAGGCAGATGAATGCCCAGAGTAGAAACTGATAGTATTATCTCAGGCACAGAGTTCCTCTCACTAATCAGGATATTTGTTGAGAACCACTTTAACTAACTCACTGAGAATTTCTGAGCATTCATTAGCTCTGCAAACTGGACTCAAAAGTTATAATTTTCAATTGTTGAAAAGAACATAGACAAACACCAAGAAATATATAATATTTTTAATATATACAACTATAAAAATAAATTGGCTGATAGTTGAACTTGACCTATCAACAAGGGACTGAAATCAAGTGCAATGATAGTGCTTGATCTTTCTGGAAGTTAGCCTGTATGCATCTGTACAGCCAATAGGAGGCCACACAGTATGAACTCTGATACAGCTTTTAAGACTTATTACAGAATTACGAGATCACCTAGGCAGGGACCTCCAAATGTTACCTAGTCCGAACTCCTACTGAGACCAAGTCCAGTTGGAGCAGTTTGCTCAGGACCTTGTTCAGCCAACTTTTGAGTATCCTGAGTGTTCCCACAGACTGTTCCAGTGTTCGACCAGCCTGATGACAGTTGGTTTTGTATTTATAATATATAGGGCTTTCCCATGCTGAACCTCATCCCCATTACCTCTCATTCTTCATCTGTGCAGCTCTGACAAAAATTTTGCTATGCTTTCACCACACCATCCTGTTAGGTATTCATAGACAGCAATAAGACTTCTTAACTTTACTTCATAAGAATGAATGGAACATGACAGCTCTCTCAGCCTTGCATGTCAAGTGCTCCAGATGCATAACCATCCTGAAGCAATGTAAACTTGTAGCTTAGCTTAGTGTTTGTACTTGCAGAGCTCTGGGAAGAACACAAATGATATTGTACCCTCTTAAGTAGTACTTCATTAGTGCTGATTAGTCTGCTTACTGTCTACATCTGAAACTACCTCAAGGCAGTAGGATGGAATACTTGTAGGGGTGGGCATAGCTGTGGTCATGCCCAACCTGTCCTCCTTGAAGGCAGGTTCATGACTGGATTCAGACTAGGAATTTTTCCCTTCAGTATTAAGTCTTCCTGAATGTTGGAGGCCTGAGGTGAAATAGGGATCAAGTAAACCAAGGGGTTATGCTTAAAACTCAGCGTAGATGGAGCATGAGTCTCAAGTCAATCAGACAAAAAATTAGAGCAAGTCTAAGAAGTTTTCAAAAATTCATGTAAACACAGAAAATCAGTAACAAAATTGGATTTTCCTTAGCTGTACTGTTCATTAACCTTCTTACTAGACCAGACTGCCTCTCACAGTCTGATATAATTCACATTCAGTATTTTCACATTTCCTCACTTGGGCTTCTGACAAATGTTTTTAGGCCTAGAGGGAAAAAGCTGCTTGTTTTCATGAAATGAAAACTGAAGTATTTTACTCTTTTGCTGTTGACTCTTCACCCCCAAAATAGAAAGTAGTAGCTCTGCTTTATCTGTCTGGGTAAGCAAAACCTTTAAAAGTTTGTTCCCTTGATCCAAATGTTAACCTGTCCCTGTTATTGGACGGCATGTGTTTTACAGATAGAAACACATACATTCAGAAAAGATTTAGAAGTATATCCAGTATAGGAACTTCATGGTACAATAGCACTTCTCATGGTTGTTAATGGACACAGTGCAGTGACTGCATATGAAACAAAACAGACTTTAGATGGAAATACTCACCCAAACACATTTTACACTGAACTACTACGTTTACCTTATCTTACCTTTCCAAAGGTGCACTGAAAATCATCTTCTTTTGCTCTAATTGTCCTTTTGAAACAAGAGAGTAAGAAACAAACTGTTAATAGTGAAGAAAATTCCAGCCCATTACATTTTCTGTCATTTAGATTCCTTTAATGGTTTTGTTTCTCTGAGCCCTCATGCTGCCCGTTATATATTTCGTAGATAACTGAAAGGTGTTTACGGTCTTATTCATTTACGGCTTTGCCATAATGCTAGACCAAGAGGACTCTCATTAAAGGCAGGACTCCTGCTTCTTTCTTAATTATATGGGCTAGAAATATTTTGTAGGCTAAGTCTTTCATACCAATATTAGATATGCTGTTTTGAAAGAAATAAATTGGACTTTCTTCATGTTCTTATTCTTTCCATCATTCCCACTCAGCCTTTCTTTTCCCTCTTACATTTAATCCATCTTCTTTCCTGTGATCTTCTAGAGTCCTTCCCTTGATCAAGTATTTGTGCATGCACAAGTTGAACAGTTCTGTTCAAATGAAAACCAGATAAACTGAATAACTAAGGAATGGCTAATGCTGGGTTGTTATTCTCTTCCCAATGACTTTAGTGGATTGTTAAGGCCACAGACTTTATGAAAGCTGTTAATTTGCTTCCTCTCATTTTCTCAATCCTAATCTGATAGCTTTTCTCAGCATTTCTTTGGGAGGTGCTGACCATTTTGAATATTCCAGATCTGTAGATTTTTAAGTGAGCCTAAACCTCCAGGAAACTCTGAGGAAGTGACGGATTCAAGATCATACTGCTGTGCCTACTGGACCCTCTGGTAGTTGCATCACCTGGGAAAAGATACACAAAGTACAAAAGAGCAGAGCATGAGAGAAGCAGCAAGACAGAGACAATTCAAGAATTATGCTGTTGACAATTTGATGATGTTCAAGGCAACCAGAAGGATACTGACCATAATGTAAATCTCTTATCAGGGAAAAAGTCCCATTTCCCTACTTTAAAGAGTGCATTTTCAAAGTACTCTGCATTTGGCCTAATTTTAATTTAATTTTATGCTTCCATTTTACATCATAAAAAAATTTGGCCAGTTGTACAAGCATTTGAAGACACTTTTTAAGGTGAAGAATACCAAAATGCTATATCTGTGCTATTGCCTTCACGTTCTTCTCTTGGACCCATTTTCATGTACAGAGAGCAAGAGAAATGATGTTTCTGTCTGTTCTACAAAACCTGACTGGACCAATCTTGCTGTGCAGTGGCAGATATTACTGACAGGCTTAGTGGTTCCCATATTAATAGACCAATGTGAAATAGGACATTCTTCTTGAAAAACGAATTTGTCTACCCAAAATTACTGGAGGTTTTTTTTTTCAAGCACAGTCTTGCAACAATGCTATTAGGAGACTGGGAACTTGCATCTTTGCTCCTAGTTGTAGGGCATGTTCTTCTCCCACGTTTTCCCCACGGCTCCACCATTTTATGTTATTCATTCACTGTAACAATGCAGCTTTTACCAAAGGCTGAGGTGTTTGGAAATGAATATTTGAATTTGCATATGTTGGAACTGATTCGTCCCTGGTGCCAGGAAGTGCTCTCGGCTGTGGGGAGGGAATCTGCAGCTGGCCAGTACTGCCTGCGAGGCAGGCGATGCTGGCAGGAGAGAAAGCGTGGGCAAGGTGCCCAGGGAGAGAGCTGATTCACAGCTTCCCCCTGGCAGCTTCTGTGAGCAGAGCACCCCCTGGGTAGTGCACAGAACCTGTTTCACATTAAGCACATACCATGCCTTTGGCAACTGGCATGTTAGGCGGTATATGCTGGTGCTAGATGTGAGAACAGCAGGCAGCTCATCATGGCACTAGCTGCTGGGAAGCTGGGAAGTCCTGGCTGCTAGCAGAACAGGCAGCATGCAGAGGTGGTAACTGAAAGCACAGGAATATTTTTTCCAAAGCAATGTAATTAATTTAAACACATCGTGTGTATCTGTGCATTCAAGTGCACAGCAATATTTTAGATGCCAGCATGATGCATTTTAGTCTACTTATAGCAAAATGGACTTCAGTGTAATTAAAAAAACATACCGTGTTCTTTTTCACTCACACACAGTTCAAAAAATGCAGGAATGCAATACAGATAATACCAGCAGTTAACAGAAAAAAATGTACATGCAGAAAGTCAGGGAATTAATTAAATTTTACCTAAGTAGAAAAGTATGCAGTCAGCCATCCCCACTTTAGAACGATTCAATTGCTGGGGATTTCTAGAGGCAAAGACAGAGACAGAGTGATCTCTCAGCAGAGATAAAAGAGACTGAAATTACTCCACGAAGCCTCTGAGCCAAAATTATTTTAGTCTCATACCTGGACTAGCTCCATAGGCCTGGCATTATTCTCTTATGGATAGAGAGACAACAGTGAAAGTGGTGACAACAAATCCTTCCATTCTACACTTCTTTCCAATGCCCAACCTGCACTTCTCCCAGCGTCTGCTGAGAGGGTGATCCTTGCCTGGATCCCCTGATCTCCTGCCCATTCCTACTGGGATTGCACTGGATCCAATGCCAAAAAGCAACTGACAAAATAGAGAAGATTTTTCTGAATTCATTCACTTGACATTCCACCACCTTTTTTTTTTTTTGTGGGCATTTTATTTTGTTTGTTTGGTTGGTTGGTTTGGTTTGGTTTTTTTTTGTTGTTGTGTTTTTTATTATTATTATTATTGTTATTTGGTTGGTTGGTTGGTTGGTTTGGGGTTTTTTTTGCTTTGTTGTTGTTGCTTCTTGTTATTTTCTTGAATCCTTTTCCTTTATATCTGCTGTGGTTTGGGGTTTTTAATTTTCCTATTACCTCCAGTGAAGTCTGTCATGTGGGTAGCATTCTGCTAAATAAGAAATGTTAGCAGCATTTTACATATGAAAAAGTAATGTTTAGCACTTTTGCTAAAACTAAATTTGTGTGATTAAGTACTCCTCGTTAAGTTGAATACAGAGAAATAATTAACATATGAATCTAAATTTAATTTCTTTTTTATTTTTTACTTACAACACATCTTTATGAACCTTTGATATTTATAAGGGTCTGACATCACATGGTTTTTTAGGCATATTTGTGAGGACTAGAACATAGGTTTAGCCTTGAACATGAAACCATAGACTGAAGATCCACTGAAATATTCATTATCTGCATACCAGTCCCACAGTCCCACCAGTCTTCTTGAACCAATTCAAATGAGCTTCAAGTGAACTCTGCATGCAGTTTTCAGAAGTGCCCAGTGTTAGCCTGGTTCTGCTCTTTTTGAAGCCAGTGTTACAGCTTAAAAGGACTTTAATGAAAATAAAAGCATGCAAGATACTTAAAATGACTCTCTGTGACTTGGCAGCCAAGAAATTCTATATTAAGGTTTCACAACACACAATGTTTCACCCCCTGACACAAGGATGCAATGTGTACCCAGTCATCTCAGCCATGTCAGAGGACAACAGGCAATGTAGACTACCAGAAAGATAAAATCAGCTTGGAGAAAAGATCAGGAGGACAAGAAGGGTGATGAAAGAACAGATAAGGGAAAGAAACAACAAAGGAGAGGAAAGAAGAAAGAACTGTCGACTTCAAGGTTATTAGAGATCATGAAAAGAGGAAAGGATGAGGGAGGAACAGAGAATGAAGACATCAGCCAAAGGAGACAGAGAAAAAAGAAGCAGAAGGGAGAGAGAAAAAATTTCAAAGTGACAAGAAGAGACAATGAGGAAAGAAAAGGATCTGGAAAAGGAAGGAGTAGAATATGGAAATGAAATATGGAGAGGAATATGAATGGAAACCATGGGGCAAAAGCAAAGGAAGGTTCTTGCTCCACTGTAGGAAAAGTATAACAGATTGAAAATAGGCAGAAAGAGGCATCAGGAATTATAATAGAAGGAGTAAATTAAAGAATGAAGGGTTATGTAGATGTGCAGCTTCACTAAGGGAAATTAAGAGAAAATAAATCCATTCCAACAAGACAATTTTTTTATTGCAAATTCACAGATAGGTTGTATAAGTAGAGATTTTTGGGTTTTTTTTTGTCTAGGCATCAAAAGAAAGTATCAACACTTTAGGAATTCAGAAGTCTAATATTATGTTAATAAAATAGACAATAAAAGGCAATGGGGTAAAAGTGGAAAGGCATCTGTGTTCCTGCTGGAATTAGAACAGACAACAGCTTTTCTTTTGTGTCTTCATGAGGAAAAAGATCAGCAGCATTCCCACTTCACATACATGATTAGATCTTGACAATCTTCCAAAATACCTGGGACTGAAAATAAGATTTAGAGATTTACACATCCAGATTGCTTTGACAGAGCTGGCTAGAACAGTGATGGCTGGAAGGCATTGCTCTGACTGCTCAGAAAGGTAAAGACAAAATGAGTTGCTGGTTTCTGTCCAGTTTTTTTTTTTTAAATAGGTGTTTTCATAACAATAACCACAACCTTGACTGTTACTGATATTCCTGCGGCCAAAAAATCTCCACTGAGGACCACACAGCTCTGCTTATAATCTCTCTTCTCACCCTGGAGTTCTCTCTGCAGGTTAGTGGCGAGTGGCATAGGAAGGAACTGGAGGAGAACTTGTTCTCTCTTTTGGCATCTTAAATAGTTACAAAGGGGACTTGTTTGTCAAGAGCTGCAAACCTGTCGTTTTCTGATATGCACTCAAATTCATAGAGGCATCGACATATAATAAACTTACCATACCTCACAGAAAACTCCATTTCTTAATTTGACAAAGCTTCTTGTCCCTTCCCTTTCTTGCCTACTCTCCTTTTTTTTCTCCTCCCTCACATATTTAATTCAGGAAACTGCAAACACAATAATCTTAAAGGTTCACCTTTTTAACTTCTTGTTTCTGGACTACCTGACTAGAAAAAAAACCCCACAATATTTTATTTATGAATCTGCATGTAGTTTCAGAGGACATATGGCTTTGTAGCTGCAAACAGAGCAGTGAATAAGAACCACTACTTCTTGCCCATTTTCCTCTTCTATGTAAAATCATTTAGCCTGTCTATGCCCCAGTTTTTGTCTGCCAAATTCTTCCCTTTTTGAAAGCAGTATTGTGAGATTTTATCCATTAATGTTTGTAAAATACTTTCAGATCTTCAGATGAAAGATAGAAATGCAAAGTATTATTGTGTCTGTCTTCCAGCCTCCCAACCTGTGAATCCCATTCATGGTGATTCAGTCAAATAAAACAGAATCTCAAATACATGGAAACCACCAGACAGTAAAAAATTCTACAATCTTCTATGAAAAAAATCCCATAGGAAAAAAATATATTTCTCTAGCCTTTCTGAACCTTTCTACGGAAAATCACGCCTCTGCTATAGAGATTGACATCATGGTCAAAATTAAACTATGGGAAAGATACTATTTTCTATTAAATCCCAATTCTTTTGCAGTGTGAAACATTCTGTAGAACCATTCTGGATTTTTTGCACAATGTACTGGTTTACTCCTCCATTCAATTCAATATGATTTTTCTTTTGGGTTGCTAACTACACCTGCTTTACATATTTAATTATTAATTAATAGGATACATATTCTATCTGGTGGACTATATTATTTCTATGTGTGTTCATTTATTTACTCAAGGGAGTACTACAATGTAGTAGGTACTAAGTGATGCAAACTAAACAATAAAAAGAACATTAGTCTTTATAGCTGATACACCAGCTTACTAATAACAGGTCATGAACAGTATTTTGTAGCAACCTGTTGCAATTGAATCCCAGTATAGTTTGTTGGGTCTTAGAAAGGATTACTGTCTGATGGCTCTTGGCATGACTGATGTGAGAGAAATTAATGGACTAATTCAGTTCCACAGAAGCAAATTTCCTCATCATAAAAATAAAATGGTGAAGCAGTTTGCCATAATCAGAATTGGGAATGCTCTTTACAACTGATAGCGACTGTTATTATTTACTTATTTACTTCTAGAGGTCCACTGAGTGTGCTATTAATAATCTCCCAGGGATGATAACTACAAAAAAAAAGTAAGAGGTAACATGCAAACTTGCCAATTCCTGTGAAAACTACAACCTAACTTAGTACAATGCCTTTTCCGTACTGAAAACCAGGCTATAGTGAGCATTGAATCTGAAAGTGTGCCAAGGATGCTTGAAGGGACAGGAGAAATAGAGAGAAGATGAAATATTGGTTACAGTTGCTAAAACTGTTGCCGATTATTAAGGTAAAAATTATTACCCTGTTTTGTGAAAAATGCAACCATGTGTTACAATGACCGACTTTTGTTTGCGTGGTATGCTGAATTTGGGCTTGTATAAGTCTAGGTCCAAAGTTACCATTTGGGTTTATACAGATAAACTGGTCAAAGCTTAAAGACAAGATTCCTCTGAGGTGGAAACAGAATTCATTGTGTTGCTTAATCTCAGCTGAGTGCTTCTGAGAGAGAGAGCCTGAGCCTGAGCCTGAGTGCAAGCCTCAGCAGGCTCTGAGCTGTGGTCAGGCTGTGAGCACTGCAAAAGCTTCCATGAGTTTGCCTTTCCAAGGAGGTGCAATCCTTCTAGTTCCAAAAAGCCACTGTCATTTTGTGGTAAAATCTCTAAAAGGAAAAAAAAGCTAAGTGTTTTCGTTATATTGCAGATTACTATATCTTTGGTTTATTGGTATGTTTTAGGGATAAGTATTAATGTAGATCTTATTTGCAGTCTACTATGATGGTGTGATCTGTTTGGTTTTTTGGTTGGTTGGTTTTGGCTTGGCTTGGTTTTGTTTGTTTTGTGTGTGTGGTTTTTGTTGGCTTGGTTTATTTTTTTGGTTTTGTTTTGTTTGTTTGTTTGTTTGGGTTTTGGTTTTTGGGTGGTTTTGTTTTGTTTTGTTTTGGTTTGTTTTGTTTTGTTTTGTTTTGTTTTGTTTTTTTGGGTTTCTTTGGTTTTTTTTCTGAGCTGAGCTTGCAGAAAGACTTTTAACCACTGGCATTTGGAAAAAACCTCCCAGAGCCCATTTGGGCATTTCATCCTTTTCAGCCCCAGTCCCAGGAACCAAGTCCCTAAGTTCCTTCAAACTGCTGAAAGTCTTTTTCATTTGCTGCACACCTTCAATTCTTTCCCTGGTGAAGAATGGGTAGGGGGCCTAAAGTGTATTTAACTCAGATTGGCTCTCACCTTTTTTAATTCCAGTTATTGAATCTAAGCCAAATATTGAATCCAGCTGCTGCAGATGTTGCAGTTCTGCTGCCTGCCTGACTTTCCGCTTCTGCTTTTGCTCCCAAAAAAGCTTCTCTGGGATGTTCTGTGAAATGAATGGAACATCAAGGCAGTTCTAAACACATTCCCCTTTGCTGACAAGCTCTTCCTTTTACCGATGCCCTGAATTTGTGGTAAAGTACTAGTGTTATATGTTCTGAGCTTCATCCTTTACAGGGTGTGTTCCTTTTGTCACCTTACTCTTTACAATACTAAAGTATTTCCTTTGCTTCAACAAGCTATTCTGTAGACATTACAAATAAGCTTCTTATCCTGACAAATTACGTTCACTTTAAGTAATTGAGGAAACTATATCTCTTTTTCCACTTACTCTGATATTAATTTTCAAAGGGTTTCACATCACTTGCCTCTTATAAGCACCTCTATATATTTTTTTCTGGCATTGTTGTATGTATATATGATCATTTAAGTCAAATATGTATAGGTAGGAGTTTGTAGCAAAGTACTAGAGTAAATGCAAGTCCCATGTATGATCAGACATTCTGAAAGTGCAGACTCATTATTCCAGTGGTCCAAGGACTTGTAGTTGTCTTGTCCTTATCTAATCTGCTTAGGACAGCAAATAAATATTGTAATAACTTTACAGTTGAAACAGACTGCTGTATATCTGCATCATGTATTTCACAGTGGTTATGAGCACTTCTCATAGAATGGAAACAGCAGTAAATAAAAATGTTCCAGGGTTTTAAAAACTTCTTATCCACTGCACTAAACTCTCATTTCATCTGTTACATTTAGGTCAATATAAGCTTATGAGACTTGAAAAATAGTATTATAGTGCCAAAATCAAAATCTGAATCATCCTTCTAAAATCCTTGCCTACATAAAAACTCTGCTCTGGTTTAATCAAAAAGCATGATTTTCAACTGGTGTGAACTGTACAGAGCCCTTGGTAAAGATTCTCAATTCAATTTACAGCAGGATGATTTATTTCTTCTTTAGCATCAGTTGCTTAAGATTTTTTTTTTACTTGAACAGAAATAATCTAGTTTTTAAATTGTGCAAGACTGTTCAAATTATTGAGGCGTGATGGCCTAATTTGAAGGCTGATTGATTGGATATACTGGTGCATCTTATAAATCCTGTTTGTTAAGACACTATTAATCATGCCTGCCTGTAGCAAAAGTCTTGGAAAATATGAGAAAAACATTGTTCAGCTTCTCAAAAGGACTGAAAAATCTCTAGGGGAAAATAGTGCCTTCAAATAGTGTGGGTTCATAAAGAATTCCTTGTAGTACCTCAGACAGACTGCAGAGGAACAGTCTCATGGCTCCTTGTATTCTTTATTCATTTAAATGCCATTGACAATTAGAGACAAAGTTGTCAATTCCTTTAATTAATTCTTATTCCCGTATCTTTTAATTCAACATCTTTAGAGGTTTCAGTCAGGCTTCAGTGTGGCAGCTGAAGTTGATGGAAATAGGAAATAGGAGTTGTAGATCACTGAAGATACTTCCCATTAATAAAACACATGAAGCAAGAGATTATCTCTTTGCAGATCTCAAAACATTTGCCAAAAATTAAAAAGAAACAGTGACAACATCTAAATATTTAGATATGGAGTGTTTAAAATATAAGACCCTTTATATAAGATGCTCTATTTTTTTTTTTTTAACTTAAAGAAATAGCCAAAGTTTGTGCTAGACATGTGAAACCACAGCAAAGAATGAATGGTAAGGACCATACAGACTGAGCTATGACTTCTTCACCACAGACCATATTTTTAACTAATTTGTGTCAGAAGAAACTATGCAAAAATAATAGATTTTTTCTTACTACAAGCAAAAAGATTGATGCATGATGTCAACATGTAATATCTTTAAGTTGCTAAGAGTCACAGTAATACTTCTAGTCAGGATCATGGTCTTATACTTGGTCCTGTGCAGAGACATAAAGCAAGAGAAAAAGAGAGTTGTCTGTAAGGATGTTGTTTAGTCCACTTGCCCAAAGCACACAGGCTGCTTGTTATATAGAAGATAAACTTTGGTGATATAGTGAACCCCAAAGGTTTTACAAGCTTACATCCTGAAAGTGCTACCATATTTTAATATTTTCTATAGAATAACTGAACTGGTCCAGAAGTAGACCATATGAGAACTCCATTTAACAAGTTCCAGTTTGATTTATCTCTTCCAAGGTTACATTAATCGTGTTTGAAGTTTGGCTGTGCTGAGTTCCTCAGAAGTAGGTAATACTTACTAGTTTTAAAGAGATAAAATTCATCTTCATGGAACGTGACAGCCCCATTGCATTTAATTCTGGGTTGCTTAATTCCTGATTTAAAGAAACTTTCAAGTCTCTTCAGAAGTGTTTGTGAAACAGAAGTTCACCATTATGGAGCAACTTTGAGGAAAGCACACGTAACTAAAGGGTGAAAGACAAAGTCTGCATGAACTCTGGATTCAACTAGTGAAAGAATTCAGTGTTATGGAAATCTGATGTTTCAGAATGCAACATCTGAATTTGTGTGCATGCCTTTTTGAATTTGAATGCTTTCTTCAAATGAAGCTTTAAAGCATGGCTAAAATTCAAAACTCAAGCTCAAGAAAAGTTACTTGTTTGAATTCATAAGCCATTCATCTGTTCAGCAAAATGAATATAAAATAATTCTTCCTTTGTCTTTTCTGTGATTTAGTGTAGCAGTTCAAATCCCAGCTAATGATTTTACTTAGCATTATAATTTAGTTTATTGTGTGATGATTGCAATAATCTTTGCAATACAGAAAAAAGCGTCCATTTTCTTTGATGACTCTAATGTCATTCCACTATTAGAAATTCCACTGATGGCTGTATCAGTGTCTTCTCTGTCTGGTGCTGTAGCTTGGTGTTTGGGAGTTTTTGATTGGGTTACTACTTCTCTGCAAGAGGCCAGCATTACTTCCCCATCTACACTTTTCCTTTTTCTACAGCACTTCTTTTTCTTCATGGAGAGGTGGAAGAGTCTCTCCATGGTGTGACCTCATGATACTGTGTAGTGAGATTAGAGCAATTGCTTTGGTGGGAAACAAAAGTGCTCACTGTAATGTTAGCCATTGCCTAACCATACACCATGGGGATATTCCATTTGTTGTCAATCTTACTCATTCCTTGTGGCATGGGTTTGTCAGGCTTCTGCTGGAAATCTCCACTAATATGCTGATACTTGAGATATCCAGGAAGCATTTGAGTGGGCAGGTGAGGAGTAGTAAAGAAAAACACCTTACGAATGAAAAAAAGTATGTTTGTCCCTAGTATGGAATTAAGCTCAGGTTTAGCAATGACTAGAAGTCCCCAGGGCTGGCACCTGTGGAAACAAGTACTGAGACAGTGAATATTTTTTAATGGACAGTTACATCTTTCCTTTCAGTAACACTGCTCCATGTCTTTTTCATTATTATTCTAGATGTCCCACCCCTGGATGTGATGGCTCTGGGCATATTACTGGAAATTATGCTTCTCATCGAAGGTATGTAAGCAGAAGGTTTTGGTTTTTAAATTAAACAAATGAAGGGCTAGAAGGGACCTTAACAGATCTCTCTTCCCTCTCTCAATACAAGTAGGATCGAGTACTGTACTTAGTCATGGGCTGGTCTAACTCAATCTATTTATCACCAATGAATAATGTTCCTCAGCTTCAGCATGGCTCAGTACCCAAAGAGGCAGTAAGATTTTTTCTAATATCTAGCAAAACCTTTGTTGAAAATTAATCCAGTTTTTCTACCTTCTCTGTTAGCCCAGGGAAACAATTCAACATTCATGTTTCCCTGATTTACATTCTGAATGACTTAACTCTTCTCAGAATCTTACCTTTTCTGTACTCATATCCTATTCCTGCATTTTTTTCCCTCACAAATTAGATTTCCTGATTGTTCCTGTCAATCTATTCCAGATTCCCTCTGTATTTCTTGAAATGCAAAACTGGACCCAGTTCTTTACCTCCTCTCCCAGCTGAAGTCTTACCAGCTTTAATTAGAGGGAAGAAGTACCTCTTTCATCTAGTACACATCAGTCTTGTTAGTACATTTCAGAATAAATCTTGGCTTATTTTTAAATCGCAACACATTGTATATAACAATGTCAAGCCAGAAGAATGGAAAGAGAAATTAATGGATTAAAGCTGTTACTTTAGTGATCCTTACCAAGGCCAAAAGAAACTTCACATTTGCTAATTAGGTTGTTGTTGGTAATCCCAAAATCAATTAAGGTGGTACCACTTTAGAGGTAATGTTATGAGTGCTGTGTAATTAGCAATTCCCCTGTGTTTATTTGAGAACTATATATCAGTAGAGGAGAGCTGCACTGTATTTTGTAAATAGCTATCCACTATTTAATCAAAGACTAATAGCGTAGCCCACCTCTTTTTTGCCAGCAACGGCTCTTTACTCCTATGTGTAGTAATGCCACTGACTCTGGATATTTGTGTGCATCACTAAGTCCCTGTAGTTTTACATTTGGCTCCATACACAAATTTGACAAATTACATTTGACTCCATACACAAATTCCCAGTTAATATATATTCCCAGTAAAAGCAATAAACAGTTTAAAGTCAAAACATAAATAACAGAGATAGTGAATGTGCCACACCTTTACATATTGTGAGAGATCACAATAACACTTTCTGTAATGCACAGTTAAACATCAAAAGTGCAGATAACTTTACAAAGGAGAAAATGTGAACATTTAAAAAGCAATTACATGATGTCAGAGATTAAGTCACAGTTTCAAAGGGATTTAAGGTCAAATTTAGAACTACATTAACTACATGTGGATTTATTAGCTCACTGTTCTACCAGCACTGTGCTTGGTGTAGTTGTTGCCCCAACTTTGCAATATTTTAGGAGGCTGATTATGTATTTGGTTACCTGTTTAACCAGAAAATGACAGGACAGTGAAGATGAAGAAGGCAAAGTGTCACAAACAAGAAACCTAAAAGGTGTTTTAGCAGGGGAGATTCACAGCATGTCAGCTCACTTTTTAAACCCTTTCTCTGGGCATTATCTCCTGGCCACTGGAGGATCAGACCATGAGCTGAATGGTGTTACCTACATTTGTCTAAATTCTTATGTTCTTGTATTTTTGCAGATGACTGCTGGACCAAGTTTCCATTTGATTTCACAGCATACTCAGTACACATAAAGATATAAAAAGTAATTCTGCAAAACTAAGTGATCTGGAATTTGCCCAGTCCAGTAGGATTTAACACATTCAACCTTTTGAAATGCCACAATGTCTATAGTGACCATATGACTCCTTTGTTTCTCTTCCAAAAGGCCTCCGGCAGCCTCAGGTCCTTGGCTGCCTGCAGACACAGGGGCACTGACATTGAAGGAGTAATGTCTTTGCTTAAAACCACCAATGTCCCCAGGAGACCTGTCACATTTACACAGAGCCAGCCCTACACTGTTCAGGTCATGGTATCTGCCGAGGTCATTTCTGAGATGAGGCTGGCAAAACGCATATTCTTTAAAAGAGCAGCAAACCAGTAGCCTAAATCTGGAACAGTTAAGAAAGATCCCACAGCATATTCACAGTTAAGCTTTCTAATTCCCACACTGAAAATTAGTATTTACCTCGGCTTGCATCTGAGTTAGCATTTTGTTTGTATTTGAGCCATCATTTACAACCCTTTCAGTTTCAAATGGAAAGAAAGCACAAACTTTTCTCCTAAATGGGTGCCAACATGCCTAGGTAGCATCTGTATTTAAAATGGCTGCTCAACAGCAAGCACACAGGAACACAGATTTAACTCTGCTGTAATTCTCTGCATTTCTACACACCCATCTAGTGTATGCAAGAAGGTATATCAGCATATACCAGTGCTGAATTGCCCTTGTTGTCTTTTATCTTTAGATATAAGGAATTAAATTGGTATAAAAATGAAGTAATATCTTTACTTTGTAATAGCTTTTGGTTATTATAGCATAAAAAAATATATATAGCAAAGGCTCATCCTTGACATATGCTTTCTTGGTGAATCTGCTGTCAGTGGAAAAATGAATTAATCATAACCTCAGAAGCTGTCTGTTGGAAATGTCTGTTTAGAGGACCCAAAAGGTCTTAGAATTTTCTAATAAATCATAGTGCCAGAATAGAAAGATCTATTGCAAAAAGATGATGCACCAAAATACCAATAAGGAGGTAATGATTAAATTGACTTAATATGTAGAAAGCATTTAATCATTAGTCAAGGCAGAAATTCTTCAGATTTTGTTAGGAAAATGTCATCATCTACATGCACACCCATCTGTACACCTACTAAAAAAAAGTATTGCTTTCAGAGGCATTTCTATTAACTATTTAGTTTTCAGATGCAAAACCTGATTACTCGCACAGAGTGAGTATGACTAGTTTCAAAGATAAGCTAGGGATATCTGTAACTCCTGCCCTCTTCCTTTCATTTTCTGCAGTCCAGGTTGTATGGAGACCAATGAACCAACCTGTTCCTGAGCTGGCCCCTTGCCTAGAGCCTTCTTCCTCTTATTCTAAAGCTTCCAGTCTCTGTTCCTCCTGTCTCTGTGTTCTTCCAGATGATGATATTATTCCTTTCAAAGCAAAATTTTTAGTGGCACATGCTTTCTGAGGTTTAATTTGTACACAGGGAACTATGGTACTTTGGTATGCACTCTGCAAGTTGGAATAATCAGCAGCTTGCTTTAAAAAGGAAAATAGTCAGCTGAATTTAAACTAGAAAATTAAATGGGTTGAGAGCACAGGTCCAAACATCAGAGTGCAGATGCCTAAACTATGAAATTGTTAGCATGTTCCCTGTCATGGGACTGACCCTCACCCACTGAAACTCTCCCAGGCAATTCTCATATATGATTTGGGTCCAGATCAGCCTCTCTGTAAGCAGCATGGATGTAGGTGTCCTGATTTGCAAAGGCGGAAAATTTAGCTGTACAGGTATGAGCTTTGGTTAAAACATCAGTTCTGGGTCCCTTCTATTTACCACTATAGATGTAGCCATGCTATCTCACAAAAAGTTGCTAGGTAATATGCCATGTCCGGTATTTTTTACTAACATTCCTCCCTTTCTTTGACTTATTTATGACTTTGCAGCATGTAAATTCTACTTTTGTCTATTTTTCATTTATCAACACAGAATTGTGTCTGTGACTGCATCACCCTTTTCTCTGCTTCTTTCTCCCAGTCCTTGCTGGTCTTGACAAGATAAAATACATGAAAAATTTTGCTACCATTGTTTCTGTCTCTTCTTCCTGAAGACAGGACCTACTGTACAACACTGAAGTACCTTTTGTCATGCTGAAAACAAAAATCTGATCTTCTGTTTTGTTTCTTAATACTTTTGAAGGTGGTGGGATTCTTTTTTAATGTTGATATGTTGCGATGGAAATAACATTTACGTAGAGGTCATAGCATGATTTTTTACAGACCTATTTGTTTTCTCAGATAGCAACTACTTTAATCTTTAAATATCTTTTTACAAATGTATTAAAGTCAATGTCAAATATACAAAGTAGTTTCTATAATGAATTTTACATATGCAAAGGGAAAGCTGAACTTATAAAATCTTGGTACAAATATATTGGTTTTTATCTTATGTAGTTAAAACCAACATTCTCCGTGTCTAGTTAAATGCAATATTGCTTAGTCTGACATATAACTTTGTCTCTTTCAAAACTTTTTGTCTCGGTGAGTACAGAGCACTTAAACTATTTCTGAAAAAGGAATTGTACAGCTCTGAGCTCTGACATGTTTTTATAAAGAGTTCTGTAGGTTCTTATATGATCACTGTGAAGATTTTATAGTGTTTCTATTGTGCTCCTTAGAGAAATCTTTAGTCCTACCAAGAGATCCAAAGACTCCTCTTTTTTGAACCTATTCTTCCTTCCCTCTCAGACATACAGAGGATGTATCATTTCAGCCCTGAAATTCTGGCTTCTATTGCTTTTAAAGCTGTCGCTGCTGCTGCTGAGTCAGCTGGAGGGATTATTAGGCAGAAAGTTTAAGAGCTGCTTTCCCTGGCTCCTCGGGGACCTCCTGTGACTGTGGTCTGCCCAGCGCCCGCAGTCCTGTCCTGCATCCCAGGCCCCGATACGTGGATTCCCCCTTGCGGTCGCACACCGCAGCTCTCTGTATTTTAAACCACTTCAGCTTTGCTTTTAGAAACGGGATGGAATTACTTGTTCTGACCGTTTGTCAGATAGAAAGTGTTTCCCTTCTAAACTGTACTCAAGAACGAGAAACTGCATTTTAAAATGTTTTCTTTCACTCAGTCTTTCAGGCTGTCCGCGAGCAAAGAAAAGTGGAATCAGGATAGCACAAAGCAAGGAAGACAAAGAAGACCAAGAGCCAATTAGGTGAGAACAAATATTGTCAACGGGCCTTCACATCTTTTATAAGGTCATATATATCTTCAGCTTTAAAGGCATAAATGTTATTGTGCAATAGTTGTCCAAAAGCAGATGGCCACATTGATTTCTATGAGTGAACTGCAAATCAAGGATCTATGCTGATTTACTCAGCAAAGGATACAGTATTTGGTCAAGGCTACAATCTCCTATAATTTAGAAACAGTTTTAAATATGTTTTTCCCATTAAATTAAAACAAAACAAAACAAAACAAAAAAAAAACCACCTAAATCTTTCTGTCCTAAACCCTCTTAAATGTGTTTGCTTACTATAGACAAACCATACATGCTAAATAAAGTAGTTATGGCAGTACAGAATTGAGTATTTATATGAATTGCTGCAACAAATCTGACTGTTTATGCAGTCTGCAAGAGGAACAAATGACAATCTAAAAGTCTCAGTTTCTTCTTGCAAGGTGCCCTGATGTTCACTGAACTCTTGTGGATTTACTGACTGTTTAGACCATTCAGGGCTAGATTCTCGGTGGAGAGCTGCAGCAGTATGTTAGTGTAGAACACACAGTGAAGTAACCGGGCTTGTCTTGACATGTATTATGTAGCAGCATATGGAAAAAACAATATTTTCTTTAAATATTTCACTTTGAAGATTCTAACCTGTTCCTTCTAACCCTGGTTATTTGTTTTTTAGAAGAATAAAGGGCAAATGTATGGGGGAATTCCCAAGTAAGGAAAATCATCAGATGAATATGGAACTACCTTCATTGTTCTCTCTAGGCTGTAGCATATATTTTGTTATCATCTCTTATTCAGAGAGTGGTTAGAGGTGCTCAGCATTTCTGAGGAGGCCCTGTGATCACTTCATGCATACCTGTTTATACCTAACATTTTCATGACTGCAGACAAGTCTTCTTTACATTCCATATACATAAATAAAATGTACCAAGGATTATACTAAGTAGGATTTTATACTTATGGAGTTTTTATAGGCAATTTCTCTGTGGATTGGAGTTCAGTAGACAACATTTCAGCTCCAGTGTGATATTTACTGTAATACACACCTGCAATTCAAATATATATCACAGTCATTTTGTTGCAGTTGCACAATATCAACAACTGTCTTCGTCTACTGGCTAGCCTCCTTGCAGTTCATCAAAGAACTTTTTTTTTTTTTTTTTCATATTAGCGAAGTTCTGCTTGTGGTTTCACCCACTAAAGAGTATCTTGACTATTTTTAAGACCACAGTGCATGACTGTTCTTTTCTTTTCATGTCGGGTTTATTTTGACTTTATTGTAGAGGCTACCAGGTATATGATGGCAAGACAATAAAGTTTATCTCATCTATCTGCTATCCAGATGTCCAGTTCCTGGTTGTGATGGTCAGGGTCATATAACTGGAAAATATGCATCCCATCGCAGTGCATCAGGTTGTCCTCTAGCTGCCAAAAGGCAAAAGGATGGTTACCTAAATGGCTCACAGTTCTCTTGGAAGTCAGTGAAGACGGAAGGAATGTCATGTCCAACCCCAGGATGTGATGGCTCAGGACATGTCAGTGGTAGTTTTCTTACTCATCGCAGGTAAGTAACTACGGCTTGTATTTTTCACTTGTTATTAAAATTAGATTAGCAAGACTTGAAATGCAGCTTTTTGTCACGGCATTTCTCTCTTTCTTTTGAATTTCATTATTACTTTGAAAAACAATATTCCTACATATATTTGTAGTTAACCGGAAATCAAGACAGATGATTTTTTTAATGCAAGTCCTTGCAGATAGACACCTGAATCTAAACCTATAATACACAGAAAATTTTAGGGAAAAAAAGTGTGCATGACAATAACTGTAAGTCTGCTACTGCTTTATTGAGTGACTCGGGACAAATTATCTTAGGATAGACTTTGTAGTACACATCTGAATCCCTTGATTTTCAGAAATGTCAAACACATTGTTGATACCCAAACATCAGAGCATGGAACTAAAGAATTTAAGGAACCAGTTCCATAAAATCAAAGTATTTTTATTCATTTGGTAATGAAAATGTACACACAAAGCAATAAGCATAGAAGACAGAAGATTATTTAAAACTAATGGAATACAAATATTTGACAAAATAAATAATTTTTTTCATAAACTTAGCAAAAATAAGAGAACTTCAATTATGACTTTTTTCATAGAGATTAAGAAAGAGAAAGTGGTCAGAGATAAATCTTGCTACCATTTTAGGTATTACGTTATAAGAAAGCAAGGGTGTTCTTTGAGCTTTGGCTGGGAATCTCAGCCTGAACATGACTATAATGCCAGAGAAAATTTCTTATTATATAATCACTAATATAAAACACTATTTCTTCAAATATGTCAAGCCAATGTGCCTAATTTGTCACCCTTCTCCAGGCAGACCTCCGCTGAACTTCTGTACCTTTTAGTTAACTAAACCAATCTGATCTTATTTTGTAGTCAGTTCTAGACAGAGATGACAAGTGTACTTCTCTTTCCTTCTCTTGCCTGTAACTTGTCCCTTTGATTCTTTCTTTGATAATCCTTTATAGCAACTCAAAAGCCTTACCCTTACAGCAACCTCTCCAGACTTTGTGCACATAGTTCCTATTTATTGTTCATGTTCAGAGCTGCTTTCCTACTCAGTGTTTGTGCGGTACCTACCATGAAGGGATTCTGGTCCATATACCTAAGTAGTCAAATGTATTACACAGCCTGCATCTCTCATAGGCTTTAGGGAGTGGCAGATGCAAAAGCCCTGATCATTTGTACACATGTGGATTTAAGTTTCTGACCTTCCGTAAAATATCAGTATTTGTGTTCATATTTCAGTTTAGCTTTCCTCATAATGCTGTAACATTTAACTCAGAGAGCTGTCATAAAGATTTTGAAACTATTTTACCTTTATATATATACTTACATATATATAATTTATATATATAATTACTAAGAGATTGCTTTCAAAGATTATTTACATAGTATTTATATTTTCAAGGAGAAAACTCTTTCCCCATGAATAACTAACTTGTAAAATGAACATATTGATATCATATTCAACTGTTCTTCAAAATAAAGGGGCAAATGGTACCTACAGATTTTTTTTTAAATAGGAATGTTTTAAAAAAAAAAATTAAATTAAGGGTGTTTTTTTGCAATGGAGAAACCTAAATATGACATTTAGCCATGTAGTAATGTTCTTGCATAACATTATCTTAAGTAGAAACTGAGATATATAAAATGCTTACCTTATGAAACCAGTCTGGCGGCAAAAATCTTCATTGTTAAAGGAGAGCACCAGAAGGTGAAAGTTTGTTTAAATAGACTGACTGAAGTAGACTGATCTTACTTGATTGTCTTGATGCAAAAAATCACTGATATTCTAAGTTGTTGTGATCAAGTTTAAGAATTTCTTGAAGCTTCCATAAGCTATGGCAATATTAATAACAAGCTATGTTATTTTTAAAATATAATCAATTCTTGTAGCATTCTGAAGATGCTGCTAAAAGGGCTTAGTTCATTTGCTCACATAAAAAAAGTGCTTGGAGCAAGTGTAGATGCCTTAGGATAATTTACGTCACCTCCAGCTGTTGCTCAGAAAAGTAGGTCCAGTGTCATTTATATCAGCCTTAATGACACATCTTCTCAAATGGCCTTTCATGCCTATATGTGGACAACTGAATCAAACTGCACGTAGGATTGAACTTCAGAACAATTCACTTACCCTAAGAATCTGCCTGTATGTGAATCTGCCTGTATGCATTTACTCCTCTTCCAGTGAATGGAGTCAGTGGGTCCTGGAGAGTTGTTAACATAGTGAAGTGGAAACCTGTCTTTATTCAGTGTTGTGCACTAAACATCACTGAGTATACCAAGGGGGAGGGGGATTCCCCTGCTTACAAGTAGGTACTTTATGCCATCTGAAGTGTTCACAGGCCATGCAAGATGGCCATCCTCGGTTAGCAAAAATGACTGAATATTTGTGAAATACTCCCATTCTTTGCTTATGACAACTGAGAGATGAATGTGCTTTGCAGGGAATCTGGAAGGGTGCTAGTCTTCTTAAATGAGTGGGCCCCAGAGCTCCATGGCAGCTTTGACACATAGTTCCCATGCAAACATTTAAACCTAGGTGTCCTAATCTGGAGTTCAATCCCACATAAATTACAGACTACATCTTTCCTTACCTAAGGTTAAATAATCTCTTCACTTTTAGTGTATCCATGTAATGGGCTATGGTCTCATCTACCTCTACAACATTTTTCTCTACAGCTATGGCTGTAAGTCTCAAATGCCATCTTCTGAAGAGAAGCAATGCTAAGACACTAAAACCAGGATTATGTACAGTTTTTGCAGGTATCACTGTGTTCAGCATATGTGGGGAGAAAGCAGGGCTACAACCATTAATAGTCAGTAAAAGTTCCTGGGAAGTAATAGTTAAAAGTCTTCATTTTGACCATACAGCTCACTTCTTTCCTAATAGGTGATTTTTCTTCCCCAGCACAGATATTTTTTATTAGCGGACTTCTCTAAGCATATATATTAACTACATGTGCAGTTGTCCTTATTGTGCTATTTGAGATTTTTATTTTCTCCCATTTGTAGACAGCAGTCAATATGCTATTATCCAAGAAGCTATAGTACTCTGGAAACTGGAGCAGCAGAATGGCTTGTGAAAATGATGCCAACTATTGAATTAATTAAATATATATAAAGAGAGAGCTTTTTGAGGCAAGCTTTCTTAAGAGCTGCTCTTCCACCTTGTACACATGGTGCCATTCCACTGATACCAATGGATCCTGGAGATCATCCACAAGGGCCAGTAAATCAGTACTTAGTTAAAAACCTACTCCAACTGGTATCATGTAGTCTGGAATTTAAATCTATGAATATACATGTTTCTGAAGCAGAAATATGTAATTGATGGGAAAAGTCACAAATTTCAGTACATTTTGAGTGCTACCCTATAAAGAAAGGCATCAATGAAGGTTTCTGTTTTTTTAATGTTTGCCATGCCTCTCTGCAGAAATTCCTATGAATAGTTTTGTTTTGTCAAGGAGTTTGCATAGGAAAGAATGGCAACAGAGGGTTATCAGGAGGGACTTGAAGCATAGAATTAAGATTGCTCTGCTTTAAAAAGGAGCCTATGCTTTCAGGAGAGGCCAGTGTGAAATTAGGTGACCTATCAGCAATATGAAAATGAATTGGGAGGCATGTAAGCATGGAATCAGTAGATAGGTAAATGAAATAGGTTATAATGAAATGTAAATTGGTTATTATACTGCAGTTTTCGAGTCTGGCTCTCGAACAGGCCCTTACATTCTCATATTTGATTTAAGAAGATTTTTCTGGATGGCACCATTTCTAATACTGTAATCAGTGGGGAGTTTCTCAGAATATACTTGCATTTAGCAACCCTGCTCCTTAGCACAGAAGGGGAAATGTGCTTGTGCTGACTTCAATGGAAATTACATGCAGAAATGCCTTTTCATATCTAAAACAATGTTCTTGTTCCCATTTCCTGCCTACTTTTATTTAAATCATTGTTCACTCATTTCAAACAGGGTAACATAGCTTTAAAATCCCTTTACTATGGAAAAGTGATGTGGTTTAACCCCAGTAGGGAGCTCAGCCCCACTCAGCTGCTCACTCATTCTCCTCTGCTGGAATGGGGAATAGAATCTGCAGGGTAAAAGTGAGAAAACTTGTGGGTTGACAGACAGTTTAATAGGTAAAGCAAAAGCCGTGCACGTAAGCAAAGAAAACAAGTAATTCATTGACTGCTTGCCATCGGCAGCCAGGTGTTCAGCCATCTCCAAGACCACGGGGCTCCATCACACATAACAGTGACTTGGGAAGGCAAATACTGTATCTCTGAATGTCCCCCCTTCCTCCATCTTCCCCCAGCTTTTATTGCTGAGCATGAAGTCATATGGTATAGGCTATATCCCTTGTCAGTTGGGATCAGCTGTCCTAGCTGTGTCCCCTCCCAATTCCTGGTGCACCCCCAGCCTACTCACTGCTAGGGTGAGGTGAGAAGCAGAAAAGGCCTTGACTCTGTGCAAGCACTGCTTAGCAATAACTAAAATAGCCCTGGGTTATCAACACAGTTTTCAGCATAAATGCAAAACACAACCCCATACCAGTTACCGTGAAGAAAATTAACTCTATTCTAGCCAAAGCCAGTACAAAACCATGCTAATAGAGCTATAATGTACAAGAGATGACCAAAATATAAGTATTTTCCCCATTTACAAGCTAATGCTCAAAAAAGAGGAAAATGTGAAGAAGGGGACCTTTCTTTAGTGTACCTTTATCCTTACTGAGGACAGTGGGACTCCAAGATATGTGAATAACTTTATAGAATAGGATTTGTCTTTGAGCAGCAAAGGCATGCTACTGTGTTTGCAAAATGTCTAGATGTGCTGGGAGGATTTAATGGACATCACCTAGTGCCTTTTACTTTATGAAGGAATGTATGTGGGAATTGTGACACGGTTATGAGAAATATTTACATATGACAGGTATGGTCTATCCACTTGATGCATAAGACAGCTTAGTTAATGGTAAGGCTGACAGAAAGCCTGTAGGAAGATAATAGCAGTGCACTGAGTTCAGCCATCAACTCACACGTGCATCCTGAGATGAAAGAGCATGGCCAGTGTTGTTCCCTCAAAAAATTATAGGTTGGTCATAGCTCTGAGCTGCACAACTGCATTGCTAAGCCTGGCAACAGGTAGATTAGGAAAATATGAAAGGATAAAAAAATAAAAGCTCCAGAGAGGAGCTACCCTCTGCAGCTGCTTACTAGAAGCAGGCAGAAACCAACACTGAACACCAATCCTTGGACAATCTTTGAGCTCCCAAACAACCAAAGCATTTGGGAGATGACAAATGTGAGGGAAGAACAATGGAGATTAAGATTTTCATGTGCAGATCCTTTTTCTTATAAAATATGCTTTGCCAGAAATAGATATTGTCTAAAAAACCCCTGTGTCATTGACCTCATCTCCTGAAGGGAAGGTTTGCAAGTGCCACCTATGGTCAAACCTCCTGGGGCTCAAGGCTGCAGCTTGAACCTGTGTCCATAGAACAGCATATCATTCCAGGGTTTATCCAGGGTGGGTGTTCACATGCAAAATGACAAAGAGGCAGTAGCTCTATGATCTAGATGCCTTGCATCTGCAAACACATGCTAGTGGCTGCAAATGTGCTCCTAAATTATTGTAGAGCTTTCATTTTTTTTTTTGCCTGAAGTCACATCCTCTCTTAGCATCAGCATTTCTCAGCTTCAACATTTCAAAACGTAAAAATACTTACCATTAGTTCAGCAGTGTTTTAGAAATGAGCGATGTGAGAAGGCCTCAGGTTAATCTGATTTTTATGTTCTGTACACAAGCTTGCAACCTCTGTCATTTGAGCAAAATCAGTCCTGCAGAGTCTTGGACCTGAATAGCCTTTGTGTTGACAGTGTTGTATGAGGCCTATAGATAAGACAGCAGGATCTACATTATGCTAAGTTGTCTGAGATATAAAATGCCAGCTACTCCTTTCAGTTCATGGAGAAATGAAAATGCCAAGAATTTAGATGGAGGTAATCAGATCATAGCAGGTGTTGGCTTTTCAGCAGAATAGGAAGCTTATATGAAATAAAACCTGATTTTTTCTGGTATTTGAAACTAAATGCAGAGAGGAAAACTTAGAAGCTTTATTAAACAAATGAAAATATAATGTAAAGTTATATGAGAACTGAGATTCCATATATAGAGAGATATATATCCTGCAAGGTTCACTATGGACTAAGGCAAATTGAAGATATTAGAAGCTGCAGACAAATACTGTGGTTCGGTGCAGTGAACCACAGGGCAAAAATGAGATATGTCATGACAGAATACTTTGTTTAAAAGAACAAAAAAACCCATTTCATAGAATATCAGGTTGAAAAGGACCTTAAGGATCATCTGGTCCAACCTTTCTTGGCAAAAACACATTCTAGACACAATGGCCCAATGCCCTGTCCAGCTAAATCTTAAAAGCGTCCAGTGTTGGGCAATCCACCCCTTCCCTGGGGAAATGATTCCAATGGCCAATTCTTTTTATTGAAAAGAATTTTCCTTGTGTCCAATCAGAATCTCACCAGGATTTACTTGTACCCATTACCCCTCATCTTTACCACATGACTCCCTGTAAAAAGGGAGTCTCTATCTTCTTTGTAGCCACCCTTTAAATACTGGGACATGGTGATAAGGTCTCACATAAGCCTTCTTTTCTCAAGGCTGAATAAACCATTTTCTCTCAGCTTTTCCTCATATGGCAGCTTCCCAGTACTTTGATCATCTCTGTGTCCCTTCTCTGGACTATCTCCAGCCTGTCTACATCTTTTTTGCATATCAGGAACCAAAAGTGAACACAATATTCCAGGTGTGGCCTGACAAGAGTGAGATAATGACTTTTTAGCTCTTCTTGTGATGCCCTTGTTGATGCAACCAAGCATCCTGTTAGCTTGCTTTCCTGATGAATACTGTTCACTCATATCAAGCTTGTTCTCTACCAGGACCCCCAGGTCCCTTTCTACAGAGATGTTCCCCAGCCACTTAGATATCAGCCTGTGCTGCACTCATGGATTATGTTTTCCCAGGTGCAAGACCTTACATTTGTCCTTGCTGAACTTCATAAGGTTCTTGTTAACCCACTCTTCCAGCCTATCCAGGTCTTACTACAGGGTGGTTTTCCCTTCACCACTCAGTTTGGTATCATCAGCAAATTTAATCAGGGCACACTTGATCTCAACATCCAGATCACTTATAAAGATGCTAAACAGTGTTGGGCCCAATACCGATCCCCGGGGAACCCCTCTTGTGACAGGTTGCCAGTTTGAAAAGGAGCTATTTACCACCACCCTCTGGGTACAGCCTGTCAGCCAGTAACCCACCCACTATACAGACCACTCATCTAGACTATGTTGCATCAGTTTTTCTAGGAGGAGGATGTGGGGAACCATATCGAAAGCCTTGTAGACATCCAAGTAGACACTGCTCGCCCCACATCAGCCAAAAAGGTTACATTGTCATAGAAGGTGTCCAGGTTTGTCAAGTACAATTTGCCCTTGGTAAATCTGTGCTGGCTTTTCCCAATCATGTGCTTCATTTGAATTGTGATAGTCCCCAGGAGGATTTGTTCCATAACCTTCCCAGGGACTGAAATAAGACTGATGGGTCTATAATTTCCTGGGTCCTCCTTTAAACTCTTCTTGAAGATAGGAGTGACATTAGCCTTTTTACAGTATTCTGAGACATACCTCAATCTCCACAACTTCTCAAAGTTATGGAGAGTGGACTCACAATGACATTAGCCAGCTCTCTTAACACCCTCAGGTGGATAACATCTCAGCCCATCCATTTGTAGGGGTCAAGCACCTGTAAGAGTTGACACACCATCTCTTCCTTCACTGATGACAAGTTTGTGTCTCCATCAACCTGGATTTTTTTTCCCAAGGCCTGGGGCCCAACAGTGCTGGTGAAGAAGGTGTTGAGGAATTCTGCCTTTTCAGCATTGTTGGTGACTAATTCACTTCTCCTGTTTAATAGCAGGCCAAAATTTTCCTTCTGTTTCTGCTTGCTATATAACTGAAGAACCCTTTCTTGTAGTTTTTCATGTCTCTGGCCAATTTCAATTTGACCTGAGATTTTGTTTTTCTTACTGCATCTCTATACACCCTGGCAATGCCATTATAGCTTTTCATGAGTATTCACTCACTTTTCCATCTCTGGTACACTTCTCTTTTGGTTTTGAGCAGACTCAGAAGCCTGCAGTTAAGCCAATTGTGAGCATCCTTTAAAACACTAAGAATCCAAACTGCCAGATGGCAGGATGCTCTCAATTTCCAAAATACCACATTTGTAAGGAATTTGCATCCAGCAGTTATATCTGTAGGGAAACAAAGGTTAAAAAGCACTTTTGAAAGGTGTTCCTATGCTATGTTGAAGATAACACTGAAAATGGTAGATCCCAGCACAGAATAAATATTTCTTGTTCGTCCATTTTTCTATTTATGAAATGTAAATACCGTCAAACGACAGATTTGTAAAAAGTTTTCAATATGCAACTCATGAAGTTGTTTGATTGCATCTATTTCTAAGACAGGTCTCCTGTCAAGTCAACTCTTATCCTTTATTTGTTGCTACAGTAAGTTGACAAAGTGCCACATTTGATTCAAAATTAATTCACTCTTAATTCTCATTGTTTCACTTTGGCATTTTTTTAAGTTGTTTACAGTGTTTGTTTGTTTTTTTATTCTGCCTCTCCCCTCCCTGCCATTGATTTATTTTGCTGGTTCCCACCTCTTGTTTTTTTCCTATAAGCTCTATGTTGAAATTCAGCAGGAGAAAGTAATACAATGTTAAGAGTATAGAAGAACTAACCAAACTCACTCCATTTAACAGTAATTACAACTGACAATGATAAGCATCATCATGGTGACATTACTGAAGGGTGACAGACATGAAATATGCTGACATTTACAAGAAGACAAAGAAATAAACATGGCAATTAAATATAATAATAATATCCATAAAGAAGAAAAATATTAAACTAACATCTGTGAGGTGGATCCTGCACTACAAAGGATTTTTTTACTTAGGAATTTTATGTTGATCAATAAGCTCAAGGGAAATGAGTCTTTCTAAATCTCTTTTCAACACCTTCCTTTTCACATCCTTCTCTCCTACTGCATCTGAACTGGCCCTCTTTCCTTCTCTGTTCTTGTGGCTCCCATTCAGTCTTACTTCTGCACTTCTCAGTCCTCAACATTTAGGGTAGTTGCACTCAAGTAGCTTCGCCTGAGTGTTGGCAGAACAGGAAAGGCAGACTCACTGGTGTTGCTTCCAGCAAGCAGCCTTCTGCTACAGGCCCTGCATCCCTGACTGGGGTTGATGGCAGAAAAAGCACTCCCAGTTGTCATACACACAAACTACATGGAGGGTCGTGCAGCCAAACATCAAGTCAGATCTACTGGGCATGTCCAAGTGACAGTGGGAGGCTTACAACTCTGCCAAACCTACATTTGTTTTCATGAGGACAGCAAAATGCATCTCTAAAATCAGAGCAATACCATGTGAAATATCAAGTCTTACTCCAATTGTTGGACAATTAAGAGTTATTCACTGAATTCTGGGGCTTTTTTTTTTCCTCCTCATTATAGACAAGGTATATAGACAAAACAATGTTATACAGATATATTGTGAGAAATTGTTTTTTTTTTCCCCATGACATTTGTAAAAAACCTGAGTCTGACACCTACCATGGAAAATTTTAGTCAGATAAGTTAAAATATGACAAAAGTCAGAAGTGAATAAATGCAGAGCCTGGTTGTTGAAAGAGGTAGGCCCTTTGACTGTGGGTAATTCTGCCAGCTCTTCTCATTATGAGCTGGAAGAAGGATGGAATAGCATTTTAATCAGATGTACAGTCTATTAAACTGGAAGGCTCCAAACAGAGAGCTAATCTACAAGGACTTAAGAGGTTTACTTACTTTGAGAAAGTCAAGGAGAAAATAATATAAAATTCATATTAGTAAAAGCAGACTGCACAATATAAACAAGAAAAATCATTTTTCTGAGCAGACCTGACAAATGCCAGCAGATAGTCATTTGTACAGTGCTTGCAATGTGGCAACTTGATTTCAGGCACTTAGCAGAAGCTTTCTGGTTATAAGCCTGTTTCTCCTCATTCCGGACATAACCCATAAAAAAGCAGAGATGACTGAATGGCTTTTTAGATTTCAGGTCAAATTTTCCTCTTGAAGTACCTTTTTCTCTCTCTGCTGTCTATACAAATGCCTAGAAAAACTGTACATCATTTTAAGTGCTAAGTGAGCAGGGCTAGTTCACTAAATAGATCACTTGAAATTTTGAGCTGCCTAATAGCACTAATCAGATGTTGGACTTGATGATCTTAGAGATCTTTTCCAACTGTAATGATTCTGTGATTCTTTTACCTGTTTATATACAGGGAAGTCTCAGCCTGTTTTCTCCTTTTTAATACATGCCCTATTCAACTGACCAGTAAATCCAGTGGTCTTCAGGTCATCTGTCCTGTTATGTTCAGTCACAGGACAGGAATGAGGATTGCAGCGTCCAGACCCCAGCTCCAGTGGCACCCCATTAAGTGCACACCCCTTCCCCATAACTTAGTGCTGAGGCCACCTGTAAATCGTGTAAAGTGCTGCACTGCTTCCTCACTCACCAAAGAATAACTGAGAGATTTTTGAACAGCTGTTGTTGCATCATTGGGCAAGAGCCAAACCTCTTCCAGGGATGATACAGGTCAAAGCTCATTAGCACAAGGGAGAGGCCCACACACAGAGCCTCTTTGCTGACTAAGCAACTTTAATTAACAAAATCTGATGTAAATTTGCCACAGGACTACTGTGCCCAGCTGAAAGGCAACTTTGGCAGTGCTCTCACAGTTCCAGCACTTCAAGATTCATTAATCCTTTTTCTGGTGTATATTTATGCCCCAGGGGGATTCCTTTCAAATTGACTCTTCTCGCAGAGACTTTTCCATCAGCTTAGCCATGTTTACAGCTCTGCATAATTTCTATTTTTGTTTTTATTACCCAATGTTTGTTTTATTCTTTTGTTATGGATAGGCATAATTAAGCTATAACACTATTTTATCTTTTAAATCTCTAATATAAAACAAAACCCTCTTGTCTTCTGGGTATCATGGCCATTCACTCTATATTATTGTCCATTTAATGCTTAACTGAACGGATTTTAATGCTACTTTTACCCTACCCCTTTAAAAAAGAAAGTAGTTCTTTCCTGAAAGTCTTTCTGAAACAGTGATGAGGTATCATTAAAATAATTTTGAAAAGTTTACAATTTGTTTTAATCATAATGGCTGTATTTCTTTTATAGCCACTTCAGCGGTGTTTTAATTTTTCCTAGTTCTGGTACCAATGCAAAGATTTAATTGAACAGAATAAAATCTCAGCTATTTTACTCATCAGCTTTGGAAAGCAACTTGAATTAGGAGCTGCCACTTTCCATGTAATATCAATCTTGTAGTCTTTTTAACTTAGACATCCCTCCTGATTGAAAAATTAAGTGAAAGTTCTTCATCACCTACATTCAGGTGTCAGTTTTAAAAGCACAACAACAACAAAACCAACCAACCAAAAAAAAGCTTTAGCAAGGGAACAAGATCTAAAAAGGGCCACATTATTCGGAATTTTTCTTTTCCAGTGCAGAGTTCTGAAACTGAGCAGAATAGATGGGGTTTTTTTCTAACACTGCACAAAGGCAGTTGGGGTTGTGTGGCCAGTGGGAAGGAGGAAAGATACCTTTGTGAGTTGTAGCAATCCTCATGCAAATAACGCTAGCTTGTTTGCAAAACCTCTCTCCTGGACTCCCTTTATTTCACAGCTCAGTAAGAAGCTGGGTAAAAGTCAATCACCCCTGAATGTAAATAAAAATGAGTGCTGGGCTAGGGATGGTTCCTTTTATCTCTGTTGGAGTTGTGCATAGAGTATTTCATCCTTTAAGGTGTGTAGCAGAATTTACTCATGGGAATAAGGAAATCACTAAAGCTGAAACCCTTCAACATAGAAAGAAAAAAAATGAGTGGTTCATGGATAATATTAAACCAAGGAAAGGGCTACTTTGATCATTGAGTTTGATCTCTTAACTTGAACTTCAAACATTACCAAATAGCTCAGGAGCTTAGTCATAAAAGTAAGGTTTCATCCATTAACAAAATAAAACAGTAGCTTTCACTGTGATCTGTATTGCCCTGAATTTCAAAAGGATTTACATCTGGGGCTTGTTTTGGATCTACCTCTAGTTAAAAGAGGTCCCTTGAATGGGACTTGCTCCTTTCTCTGTCTATGGACAAAGTTATTTATAATAACAAGGAAAAGTGTTTCATTTTCTTGAGTTTTTGAAAAATCACTGTAGTAGTGAATCTACAAACATCTTACAGTGTTGATAAAGTTAGCCTTCAGGATGCTTTGGGGTACTCCAGGCTGAGGCTCTGGTTTCTTTACATTCTGTTCTTTCTTTCTTTGTAAACTTCAGCACTTCACACGCCAAATATAAAAGTTACATTTTATTTGACTTTTGTCTCCTTCTTTCCCATACCCCTGTTTCTCTGTTTAGAAAATGTTTTCTTCACTTGACAAGCCAAGTACAATCCTTTCAGCTTCAAAAGGGACCAGACTGCATTTGTCTGCTGAGGCAAAAAATGTATTTAACAGAGCATAGCTGGAACCCAGATGACTAAAATCAGCCACCCAGACAATTGCTCCACTTGATCAATGATTCTCCACTCTTACGGCCTCTCTTGTTTGAATCCCTGAAGATAGTGGAATTACATTCTTTAAGAAGTTCAGGATTTTAGCCCATATTTATTTCTTTTTAAACTAAATGTCTTTGTAAATGTGTACTAAAAGCTAGCTAGGTATCTCTTTCAAACCTTTTTCCCCACTAACATTCCTTTTACTTCAGGACCTATTTCACCTTATGTTCTATATCCACTGAATATATGGCAAGGTAGAGATTGCAGTACTGTAACCACAGTCCTAAACAAGAAAGAAAATTCTTTTTTTACATTGCATTCATCTCTAACAGATACAATCTGATCTTTATCCTAATTTGTGCATATAGTCTTTCTGCATACCTTTTAGATGATCTGGTTTCTGTTAGTCACTACTCTTCAGGACACTTATGGTAAGATGTAGGTGTACATATGGATGGACCTTAGTTTGCAGAGTTTATGCATCTACTAACACTTTACCTCTGCATACCTCCTTTTATAAAATCTTCCTAAAAAACAAGCCTCACTACTGCAGGTTGAACTTGTATGGCATAAATCCCAGTTACCCCTTCTACCTCTCAGTCCTATAGGTGTACAGTATGTAGAAATGTCTGTTACATGAGAAGTCCCAGCATGTACCTCTCCATTTAGCACCCACACCCAACAGAAGCACATTTCCAATATTAATTATGTGGTATGATGTCAGAAATCTCCAGCCATCCAATAAAAATTGAGACCTTCTCAAACTTTAGTACATGCCTTACAGAAGATTTTCAGGATATGACCCTAGATTACTGTAATCTGAGTTTAATTCATTTGTCATAGTATTATGCAAATTATGACAGAGGCTGGCTTTCAACGATGATGTGCCAGACTCTACTTTTCTTTCTCAAATTAGATATTATGCCTAACTATAGAACTTCAGCAAGAGCCAAAACACATCGCATCTCAACAAGACAAGGTGCTGATGATCAGCTGGTTGTTGGTACCTTGTCTATGTGGCAGCAACAGCTCACAGCTCCAGTTGAATCAGGAACTTGGAGAGAGACAGGAATTGGGTATTGGTGCCCCACCAAACTACTGTAGCTTCAAGCCCTGTGGCATCCACAATCTGACAGAGATAAATGATGGCTCAGTATTTTTATGCTGTATTTTTTACAGCAGTATGCCCAGCAATGTTGTCAGAAAACCTTATTCATTTTTTATTATAGAAAGAATACTCAACTGTGTTTATATTTTCTTCTGCATGATTTCTCATGTGTGTGAGAATAATGGCACTAGCAAGCAAGATAACTGTGATTAATTTTACTAGTTCTTTGCTGGAATGAACAAGCTGCAGAATTCCACGTTTGTGTAAAAGTCAGTCTAAGGTTTATTAAAATATAAAAAATAAAGCAAAGGATTACATGCTAATTCCACTTGTAACAGAAAACCTATGGCAGGCATCAACTGTAAAAGCTTTAAACTTGATGTGAGGCTAAGTATTATCCTTACCAAAACTACTAGCCAGCATGTTTCACTTGGTCTTTTTTGAGTTTTGAGATGTTTAAAGCATATTTTTAAAGCACTGAAATGGCTTTCACTTGTACTCTGTTTGCCAGCCATGGGAAGACAAATAAAATATCAATATATTTGAGACAAATAAAATCATACCTACTGCATTTTGTCTTCTGTCTCCTTCTACTCCTCAGTCTTATAGAAATCTTGAGCCACTCCCAGTTTCACTGGGACCTCAGTTCAAGCATTTTGTCAAATGTACACCTCTGGGACACTCAGCCTTTGTATGACCACTTCTGGGGCAATGCTGACTTAGCTCTTTTTTTCATCTTACCTTCCCATATGTCCTGCCCTCTTGGTTCTTCTCAACTTAGAGAAAGAGCAGTTACCTTCAGTAGAAGTAAACATAGTCAAGAACACAGGAGGGAAGAGGTAGAATTTTCTTGCAGAGTAGAAGCTTATCCTAAAAGTCCTAATTGAATTTTTAAATTATTTAAAGCATTTTTTAGATAATTTAATTAAGAAACAGAGTTGGGCAAAAAGGATGCATATCTTTGTCTTATTGATTTCTGAAGATTTTAGCCAAGTTAAACAAACTGTAGTAGAAACTTAGTCCTCTAATTTAGGTGACTAATGTATCTGCTTTGCTGCAATTGTAAATGCCTGACTCAGGAAAGTGAGATAATCCACTTAAAATACAATATACAATCAACAGCGAGACAGATTTGCCAGGAAAGACCTGCAGAGGAAGCTTATCACGTGGTCTGGTTTTGGCATCTTCCTGTATTGAATTTGGAACCTCTGGAAGTTTTGAATGATCTCATGTGTAAAGCTACAGGAAAAGTTACGACCTTTTGTCTATTCATGGCCTCTTCTAAGGACAAACACATAACAAATTAAAGGTAGTCATAACAGTACATGATTCATATGTTAAAGCTATGAATGTAAGGGTTGGGAAAGCAAAAAGAGGAAGGTTGTGTTTTGGACATGCAGTTCCATGGCAAAAAGCCGTTTTGGTCTGTCTCTGCATGTTCTATTAGATCACCAGTGTGTAAGAACAAAACTAATCTGGCTACAGGATGTGGAAGCCTTCTTCAGCCTCACTAGCAGGCCTAAAAATAGGCAGCCCTTTGCCTTTCCTCTCCCTAATGACTCATCGGGGTGCTTCTGGAAGAAGGTAGATAATCCCTGCAGAACAACTCTCCAACAGTTACTGCAGCAAGAATGGAGCACAGGACCCAGATCTTTCTGTTTCCAGTTAACCCAGAGGACATCTGGTGCCAGTATGCCTGAACTGCAGCAGAGGTATAAGTGATATATGTGCTTAGCTTTGCAAAATGGAAATAGTATGAGCCAGAGAGAGTTGCTATTAGGCAGTTAGAATGTGGCCACCCTGTCTTGTAGAATAGGAAAGCTTTGTAGTGCAAATATGGAACATTGTACCTGAGGCCTCAGGGTGAGAGCATGATTTGGAGCACACCAAATATACTAGTAAAGCAGTAACTTTTAAGACAAGCTGATCAGACAGTCCTGAAAACTATATGTACATAACTATGGCCTAGGAATAAGATTGGGGTTCTGGCACCAAAATTTGGGCGTAGGTACACCGAATCTCATGGTAGATTTCTAATACTTGTGAACATACTTTTTTGTTTGTTTCATTATTCTTCTGCACTTTCAGGTGCGCGGTCCTAGCATCCACGTTTCTTGTTGGTCTGTTTAGGGTTTGAATGCTGTAATTCTGGGCTGTTTGAGGGTTAATTTTATTTTGAGGGATTCCTTAGGTTGTGATCAGTCAAGACTTTTAGAGAGGAAAATGCTACAGACTGAGATAACAGTAAACTAATACAGTTGTTATAATGGCCAGTGATGATAGCTCCTGAAAAAGTGGACAAAATATGAGGAAATTAATTCATGCAATTGAAAGGATAAAAAAATTAAGTCAATTAAATGATGAAGAAACTTTGCATATACTGTTGTCTCTCATTCCTTTCCCCGTGCCAACAATTTTTTTCCAAAATGGCTAATCCTCTCCTTCTTAATCTTCCTCAAGGCTCCCTTTGACACTTCAAGAGGACAGTTGTTTACAGTCACACAGTGAGTCTATAGTAGAGCTTGGAACAATAATCTGGCATCCTACAGCCTAAGATACAGTGAAAAGCAATTAGATCATGCTATTTCTTGATGCTGCTAGAATTGTTTTGTAATATATCTTCTCAGTAACAGAGATGTATAAAATACTGAACACTGATTCTTTTGCTAAAGGAGATACTTTTTTTAAACATTTTTTCTAGAAAAAGTTTCCTTTTTTGGATGGCTGCACTTGATAATAGCAGCCCAGGATTTTTTGAGAAACATTTTCAATAATTAAACATTAAATTACAGGACTTTATATAGTAAAGACTTGGGCCTTTACTTAAATAAATGTTTTTAATAAAAGATAACATATTTCTCAGAAACCTTTTCCACATTACAGAGAGATTGAGTATTAGCTTTTAATTTGATTTGCACAATTAAAAATTGTAAAAAAAAAAAAATAAAGTCTTCTTTTGGATCTGAAGGGGAAATATAAACATGACTGTATGCAATGCGAAATATGTGCCATTTCAGTGACTAGGAGACTGTAAGTGTTGAAGCAATAGGGAATTGTTTAGTAAATTTCCAAATTCCCTTCACTGACAAAGCTTGCTCAGAATAACACTATAATTTTCCATCATTAAATTAGATTGAATATATATTTTCTCTTACCTTTGGTAATGCATTTTTGAAAAAAGGGGATAGTTTGATACATACAATTATTTATAAAGTGGTGAATACTGGGTGTTTTTTTTTTTTTTTTAATAAAACCTGCTAAAACTGCATTTTCTGTCAAACTGGTGTGTACAATGTAATTAAAAAGCTTAGTATTTTGGCAGCATGGAAGACAAGGGATAACTGGGTCTACATCCATAAATGTAACAAATATACATTATGAGAGATACATAGCCCTTATCAAGGCAAGGTCATTTTTATGGAAATGACTTTTCTTGACCTTCAACAAAAAACCAACATATATTTACTGCCTTTTTAAGAAATAATTTAGAAAAGAGCCATTTAGCCAGCTCAGTAGGTGATATTCACAAAGAAAAGCATAGTTTATAAGAGTTAGTCATTTGGATGTGAGAAATAGCTCATGACCCCTTATCTCAGCATTCATGTTTGAATTTAAAAAGGTAGCAGTTCAGGGCAGAGAGATGTATATTCAAAGGGGAGTATTTGCACAATAACTGGTTTTAATATAAAACTTTTTAATAAGAGCATTGCATCTTTAGAAAATTGGACTGTTGTTTCCAGGCTTATAGTTTTACAAGGTATGTCTGACTTTTGTATTAGCTGTCTACACAAAATGAATTTGGAAGAAATAATAAACCCATGAAATCACTACTGGTAAGTCCTTTTTTTTCCAGACTAACACATTATTTCAGTGCTAGGCAGTGAAGATAGACTTTGTCTCTGATACTGTTTTTATTATGGATTTGAATTACAGATTTATTTTCAGTGACCTATCAAAATTAACAGGCTCTTTACTGTTCACAGTTTATCAGGATGCCCCAGAGCTACTTCAGCAATGAAGAAAGCAAAGCTGTCGGGAGAACAAATGTTAACAATAAAGCAGCGGGCCAGTAATGGTAAATTTTTAATCATTACCTTTTTAAATATTACTTCTTTGTAAACTAAAGTTATCATTACTCTGTTGGCTTCTTTTACTACATGTGTAAATCTTCCTTGTATAAATAGTGAATTCACTGTCAGCCAAAGTGGAACTGGGTTTTATGCTGTGGAAATCTGAGCCAGCAGTGAAGTGGTCAGACTGGTCTGAGTTATGTGTACATAGCTCTAAAACACTAAAATATTTCAAACTATTTTCTGACTCATGTCTTGTTCATCAAAGGTGGATAGTTGGTCTTATATTGGTGCAGGATTCAGAAGAGAAAAAGGGTTGATTTCCAGTGTGTTGAATTCTCATCAGCTCCCTTGAATTCATTTGGAGCTGTGGCTCTGTAACCTCTGGCAAGTATAGATGACCTTATATCATTTCATTTCCAATAATCTGCAGTCCTTCCTGAGAAGGAAGATAAAAGTATCTTGGATGAAAGTCAGGATAGTACCCTGATAGTTGAAGGGCAATAAAAGCAAAATATAAGTGCTTCAGTTCAAGTTAAGTAAAGTACAAAAGACTTGACTAGGAGGTCCCCAAGTCCCAAGTTTCCTTGGAAAACTTTATGTAGACACCTAGTGTGTGACTCTGTATGCTTTCTTAACTGTTGGTGTTTGCTGCGTTCGAGAGCCACAAAGCATTTCAACACAATGCAGGATGCATTTCAACCCACATTGCCAGCACAGCTGGAGAAAGCATTGACTGTCTTTGTTCAACAGCTAGTAACCAGACAGTAGAAGATCTGGATGTAGTTTTCTCTATGACCTGGGTCATACTATCTGCCATGCCCAGGAAAAATGCCTTAAGGAGTGATATATGGATATTTGTTGTACTTAGGGGAACACAACGTCGTCCTTTCTATTAGAGTCAGGCACTGTGGGAAAAGGTATGTAAGATTCACACTAGTGTAAGAAAAAGTGAGTGGGAACAGCAGTTTCTCTAGCTTTAGGAGTTCAGACTTTGACTTGAGAAAAAGCAGGTCTATATCTTCCCAGGACTACTTTATGCTTTGTTATATTAATTAAAAGGATAAATAAATAAAACCTTTACAGTTTATTCCTGTCTGAATCCTTAAAAATTCAGGCACCTTTAAAATTCTCTTCTCTAAATGTTTATGACACAAAAACTCAGAAGTCACCTCCATTTTGCAAATTATTCTGTCATTATTTCATAGTATCCTTCTGAACCATTAAATTATTAAAAGCAACAGCAGTATCACAATATATCCCATAACCTGAAGAAAATTGAAAAAAGTCTTCTGAATTACAAATTATTTTGACAACACTGTATTATGAAAGATTATCATGTTAAGATTTTTTCTTTTCCTTCAGAAGATCTCTAAGTGGACATGGTCTTTCAAATAAGTTACATATGACAGTGGAGCAGAATTTGTTGCTACAGGTGCATTTCTTATAATACAAAGTTAAATCAGTACATATAAAGAAAAAGGTGTGTCTTATTGATCCTCTAGTCATTTTCAACACTCTCACTGGAAAATTACTGCAATTTTGAAATGAAATGTAGTGGAAAATACATTGTTTTCAAAAAAAAGTTTGAAGAATAATTCCTTTTTCATTTTTACTTTAATACTTTTACTTGCAATAATTTTTTCAAATATGCAAATAATTAATTATCTGAACTCTGATTTAAAGCTTAATTATATTAAAACACCTTTTATTTTTATATCACACAGGTATAGAAAATGATGAAGAAATTAAACAGTTAGATGAAGAAATCAAAGAACTAAACGAATCCAACTCCCAGATGGAAGCTGATATGATTAAACTCAGAACTCAGGTAACAGTTTTATGAAGCCCTAAATTCAGCTGCTATTTCTACATGATTGATTAAAAGAAATATAGGAAATACATTGTTCCATTTGATCTTTCTTACATATTAAGATTTCTATCTGTGAATTGCCATTTATAAATTAATAAAACAATATCCATTATGAAATTTCTGTACCAGTTACCAGCACTAAAAAAAACCCCACAACTCTCCCCCTCAACCCCCTCCCATAAAACACAAATGAAAACCAACCAAAAAAAAAAAAAAAAAAAGCTTAACAAAATAGATTCTTTAGAATAATGGTAAAAGCAAGACCTGTCACGGTCAGTTTTTTATTTCCTCTTGATAAGGCTAAGACTTTCTAATAGAAGCTAAAATATTATTTATTTATTATGGTCATAAACATAACTTAAAAGGAGAACAAGTCCAGATGAACAACATGGCTTTCACCAGGTCTGTCTTACATAGGAATTGTAGATAGGGAAGTGAATACCTGTTACCATCATGTGGTACACCACATATAGGACGCAGCAGCAGTAACAGTTCCACAGATCCAGCTTAATTCCTTTTAGGTTCCACATGAGTCTATTGAAAAAAAAAAAATCAAAACCCTAATATTAGACTATTATATAAAACCTCATTATTCATCAGTCCTAAAACTGGATGGGGGGGAAAAAAAAAAAAAAAAAGTAACCTAATTGAATTATTTCCCTGTCATTTTCAAGCACCCAACATAGCTTCTTAGGTTTTTTTTTAATTCTACATCGTCTGCGTCCAAACACCAACAGTGAGATTTACCACAGTTCTCACAATTTATCAGCCTTTAGTCTCAAGGTCATAATCATCCAGTTGATCTTGATGGAAACATAGTAAACCATTCCTTGCTACTTCTTTGTCTGCTGATGTTGCCAATAACTTCCTGCATTTTTAATTTTAGTTTTGGCCAGATGAATAATAAAAAAGTCATAATAACACTAAAACAGGTATAAAACGTATTGAGTTTCAAAGATACAGATAGAGATTTCACATCAAGTTTTGATCTGAAATGAGTACATAAACCATATTTCAATTGTCTCCATTCCAGTTTTCATATCTCAGACTAGTGTCATTCCATATTCTTAGAAAACACACTACGTATAACCTGGGACCACTGTATGTTCTTGGTAAAAAAAAGTCAGGTGATGATTTTACCATCAAGTTGAAAGGATGCTTTTCACACCTTGGTGCAGCAGATTTAGAAGAAGGATAGAGGGACTGGCAATGACACATACTGCCAATAAAATAATGAATAGCATTCTAGAAAACAGAGCTACAGAATATCTCGAAACTTTATTTTGTCCACCAATCTTCTTTCCTTCCTACTTCCCAGGTCTTCCTAAGCCAAACCTGACAGATGTTTTTACTTCCTACTCTAGAGATATCACAGTCTCTGGGCATTCTGGTCTAATACTTACCTGTTCTTAGCCAGCTAGCTACTGATGCCTTAGAAAATCCCAGCTGAGTCAAACTTCACAAAAATTCAGAGGCCTCAGTTTTGAATTCATACTCTTCTGAAGATAAGCAATTTACATTTCCAATATGTAAAGGTTTACGTTACACCTATTATCAATCTATTAAGAGAATCAAAGTCAACACACCCTTTTGTTTGCAACAGTAAAATTATATTTAGCATAACAAAATGTTTGCCGATAAACCTCTAGGAAATCATTGTGCAACCTAGATTTCAATAAGATTTCACAGGTGGAGAATACACAATGAGAAAATAGTGTAAACACCCAAATGTAGCAACAGTCTTGTTTGATACAGATTTGCATCCCATATGATTCTAAGTGCCAGTGACAGATTTTCCTACAATAGAAGCTTCCCTTCCATGTAGAATCTTTTATACTTAATAAAGTGAAAAGTCATATTGCAGCCTTTTTCTTATTTGGAGAATTCCTAAGACTCTCCTTTAATCAGACGTGGTTTTGCTTAAGACTTTGAAGAAAGCATTTTTAATCTAAGATCTTCTAATAAATTTGTTCAAGTTCAACATGCAAGTCCAAAAGTATGAGAGGAGCAGAAACACATAAAGGTGAGAGTGGGAAAGAAAAATATGCAAAAAACTATATGCTTCATACAAACAACAGGTTACCCTTTTAGAATAGATACAAATGAACATTCATTAGTTTTAAGGTAAAATGTAGGGAGGGAAATTTCACCCTTCAAGGTAGTAAATACAGGAATTAAGTATGCCGGTTATCTGAAGATACCTGCAAATGAGTACTAAATACAATTGTGAGATATGCTGATCAGCTGCCACTGCATTTGCAGATAGTCAGCATGCCACATGAAAAAAGGAAAAAGATCTATTCAAGTAGCAGTTCTCAGCTACCCAGAAAATCTATAAAATATCAGCTCTTACTTAAGTCAGTGTGAGGCTGCAGCAGTATGCTGTACTGAACTGGGCCTTCATTGACATCAGACTCTTCGCTTTGGTCTGTAATATATATTAAGAAAAAAAGATTTTAGGGTAAATATTGGAACATGACTGACTCTAACAAGCACCTATGAAAGACGTTTTACATTTGCATACAGCGTTGCTCTCCAGTATAAACAAGTTGAAAGTGAAACGAGAGGAGGATGTGCTTCTGGTTTCAAAGCTGAAGAAAGTACTTCACCTACTGTAATATGTTGTCGAAATAGATCAGAATCAATTAGTTGTGACAAAACCAAGCCCCTGCAATACTGACAGCTTGGATTAGCTGCTATATAAACACCTGTAGTCAAAGGAAGAGATACCTGAAGTATGTAGCCACATCATCTGTCAAGGTTACTTCTATCAAATGATGGGCTGTATTTCCATAAGCACACTGAAACTTCAGGTTCTTAATAAAACTTGAGACATCTACCTACCTATTGTGCTAACAATTTCCTACTCACTCACAGTCAAGTTAATGTTCACTTAAGAACCTTTTCCCCTTCTTCCTGCCTGCTGCTACTGCACAAACCTCCAGCCCTCCCATCATCTTTTAAATTGTATCTGTTCTTCCCACAGTTCACTGTCTGTATCAGTGTAGAAATGGATAAAGTTCATTTTGAGAATTCAAAACCTTGTGTTCTTTGGCATTTTTTCCACTTCTCTGGAATCTTTTTTTGCCCTTTTGTCAATGCATATTTCAGCCTACACACACACACACAAAAGCACACTGTACACTTAGATGTTAATGGCTGTCATCCAGTGTGGAAAGGAAAGACAGTTCTACAGAGTAACGTGTAGAGAGATACAAGTGAGCTCTGCACACGCATAGACGTAACACAGTGCTCACCTGAAAACTTTATAGCTTCATTAGCACAGTGCTCTTACAAGCTCGGGTAAGTTGCCTCTCAGCAATGCTTTTTAGCTCGAGCAGAGCACCATGCAAGATCAGAGGTAACTTGTGTCTGGTCACCTGGGAACACAGGCATAGCATACTCTTACTTGTCTTCACCTCTACACATAGTCATGCCCTAGAAACCCACTCTCCTGCCTACATGCAAATCTGCATTTCCTTCAGTTTTGCACATCATTGTATGTATTAGAAAACTTTCTGAATTTGTACATGTCACAATAACATACAATCATTCAGCTTTCAAAGGCAGCCCTGTGAATTTCCATAGAATCAAAATATACTTGCAAAGAGCTAAACATTGGCAGCAAGGAGCTATGCATACTTAACTAACTAATTAACTAACTATATTTCAGAAAATATAAAAAATGCATGACTTACTGCAGAATGTTCCTAAGGTAGGCTCCTAGGAGTAAAAGTGTTTAACCACATGGGTGAATGTGCAGAACTAAGGTCCATCTTAATGCCTTTCAACTCAAGAAGAAAAGCTCTAAAGCAGTGGAATCAAACCCAAGTTCATTCATTATTACCAATATTAAAAGGCAAGCTGTTTAAGTCATAGAACATGCAGGAGGAATAAGAAACCCTTAACAATTATAAAAATTGCAGACTCAAGCAAAACCTTTTTAAGCATGAATGAACAGACCTTTTTCTCCTTTTCCCAGTACTTCTGTTATCTTTACCTTCAGAGAGTGCATGCTTTGTCACATCTTGCCTTATATTACATTGTATACAAATTTGTTCATTTTAGATTACCACAATGGAGAGCAACCTGAAGACGATAGAAGAGGAGAACAAAGTCATTGAACAGCAAAATGAGTCTCTTCTTCATGAATTGGCCAATTTAAGCCAGTCTTTAATTCATAGTCTAGCTAATATCCAGCTGCCACATATGGTAAGTGATTGAGAGCACAAGTTAAGGAATTTGGCGATCTTCAGTTCACTTCATACAATAGATGTCTTTTTTTATGTTTATGTTTCATCAACCAGTTGGATATTTGTGGTAACAACACTGAAACCATAAAGATACATTTAACTGCTAACAAAGACATGGAGGGCCTGTTCCAGTGTATCCTGTAAAATTAAGTAAGAACTAAATAGGCATTTTAAATATTATAAAAAATGGTGGCAATATGCCTTGATAATATGTTATGCTTAAATGAATATACGATTAAGAAAATAAAAGTTGTATATGAACTACTATTTAATATCTCGTAGGAACCAATCAATGAACAAAATTTTGATGCTTACGTGACCACTTTGACGGACATGTATACAAATCAAGATCGTTATCAGAGTCCAGAAAATAAAGCCCTACTGGAAAATATAAAGCAGGCTGTGAGAGGAATTCAGGTCTGAACAGCTGCTATAGTGGTGAAAGTCTTGCTTAAAAAAAAGGATGCCTCTTGTTTTTTGCTGCTGTAATTTACCAGAAAGTGTTATATATTTATTTCTGTTTGAAACAGTGTTATGCTTACAAGACTTCATAATGATTTTATGTCTTGCTTTAAAGATAGTAACTGCAGAATAGTTTTTTGAATACATTCACATTTTGTACGTTTTCATATAAGCTGACATAGTGTGATATGCCATGTAATGTTTATAGCTGCTAATGTATGCACATTTTTGGGGTATATATATTTCTGAAGAGGTAAGCTGATCAAAATAAATAGAGTGTAAATTCTTTTTAATGCTTTAGTGATTAAATGTTTTAGTATTTTGAACTGAAATGGACAAAAAAAAAAACAGCTTTGAATGACAATGTTGCAGTCTGCAGCCACTTTTTAAACACTATCATTTTGCCTCATGTTGGAGGATTTTATGGGATTTAAGAAATACATTTTGTGTGCATATTGTTTCATAGCAAGAATTGGTTGCAAAAATGCTTTATTTTTGAACAATGCTTGAAAATATTATGTGACTTTTGTTTTTGGAGGATGGTGTGTGGTGGGGGCAATAAAATGAGGTTTTTTGAATTCCAAGAAAATGGCATGGATTAGATGTAAGATACAAAATGGGTAATTTATTGTAAGACAACATCAAGCCATGGAAACTTGACAGAAGATTCAAAGCAGCTTAAACAGCACTTTTTAATTAACTTCTAAGCATTACATGGTATGAATATGGGAACTTCCATTATGAAAAGAACTATATCAGAGGTGGACAACGTGAAGATTTCAGCTTTTGTTTTCAAATAAACTTTGGAGCCAACATTCTCTTATCTCTACTGGACTGCTAGTGCCCCTCTGAAATATCTGTTATAGCAATGTAGTTCATCTTTCAGAAATTCTGTGTTTTCAATTCAAGATGGAGGACAATATTTTAAAATTAATATTGCCTTTTCACATCTTTAATTTTGGGATAAACACAAATTATCTGTGTCTATTAGAGTTACTGAACTGCATTTGTTGCTGTCTGTAGTAGAAATGCAGGTCAGTAAAGATTTTTGCTTTTCCTTTGCCAAGCATTTGATCCCATTTTTAACATTTTAACGTTTATGTTTTGCTTTTTGTTGGAGAACAATCATTACTGCAGCATTCTCATATGCTTTGTATTTGTTCTACTATTACCTATTGCAAAAATGAATGCAATCAAATTTTTAATGTAACTAAATATACTTCAGCACTTTTTTTGCTTTAAACTGGATCATTTTAAGATAAAACTTATTTGTACCTTCAAGATTTGATTGTTTTCTTCAAAATGACTGCACTATATGTATGCATAAGACCACTTTTTATTACTACATTTTTCTTTTTTAAGTAGTAAATTTGGTGATGTGTTGTGTTTTACAGATGTTGAATTTATTTAAATTTGATAGCATATCTTTTCCTTCCATGTCTTGATGTTATG